>WBOK01000268.1:0-98676 GCA_009289805.1 Alternaria gansuensis | reverse complement strand
CCCTCCCCCATCCCCTTCCATCCTATGTTTGGAAACAAAAAAGCAAAACAATCGTACAGACGAGCAGTAATCAAAGTTGCGAGATTTATTTACTTGCTAGCCCAGTCTAGGGGCAACGCGTGTGGTTTATTTTCTTCTTCTTCTTTTTTTTCTTCTCGCATCCTTGCTCGCACATGCATAAATGGTTCCGAATGGATGCACTTACCATGACGTCGTTTTATACATCATTCAGGATTTCTCAAGTGCTGCAAGAGTGCGCCATCGTCCGATGCATGGAGAATTTAACCGCCGATCTTATAAGCCGAGTCTATGAGAGAAAGGCGTAACGTGGGGTGGGGAGGGGGCCAGTTCTGCGGGACCTCGGGAACTTTTGCAGAACATGGGAGAAATCAGATGTGTCAGCCGTGGATGTGTTTGTGGTTGCGCTGCTAGGTCGTGTGCATGACCCTTTTCTGACGCTGTTTAAAACGACTCCCGCTGTACGCAAGGTGTATGTTGTCAGCTTGGTGACGCTACACGCTGTAAACGCGTTTACATGTACGTCACATGATAATCTTCAGCATGCAATATTCTTAGGTTTATATTGCTTTGTTTTTTGACGGTCTAAACTGTCTATCCTATCCGGCATGCTACTACCTGCGACCAGGCTGCCTGTTTGCAGTGATGGAGGCGCCTTATCCTATCCTCGGCTATAGCTGCTCCGTGTAGCATCTGGAACATGGACACCTGCATCTTACCAGTTTGCTGCAGTATCCTTTTCCGCACAAGCCGAGGTACATTTCGAGAACGTAGGATCCTGAACAAAGGTATCTGTATGAAGCTTGCTGCCTGTCGTGCGGGTCAAGAGGTTGAGGATGGATGCACACGGTGTTCATGCCGCAATCTTGTATTTCCAGTGGGAGAGGGCGTGGACTTTAGATTGATAGAAAGACCGCGCATACCGAATAGTGTTTTCGATTAGATTGAGAGAAAGTGTATGATTAAAAAGATGCCGAGGGTGATGAGTGGTCGCTAATAATGCCATGAGAGAAAAGAAGAGACGGAAACCAAAATAAAGATGTTCAACTCTAAGGTCGATCACCCTGAGGCAGATAGTCTTTGGTATTCGTCACTGGTCGTAGATCCTTGCGGGGTTGGCTTGTAAGGAAGAAAAAAAGATACAGCACTCCGCCCACGCTTGGCCAAAATGTGTTATGGGTGGATGCAAGATTGGAAGCATTTTCGTGTGACCGAATAGCCCCGAATGTGGGCACGTGATGTTCCGTCGCTTTTGCATGTGTGAGGGTCGTAGAGCGATATTCCGAAGATGGTTAACAATGGCATCGGTCGTCATTCGTCGCTAGGGTGCTAAGGTCGTGGAGAGTATGATGCAGGATACCAGGAAAGTAAGGCAAGCTCGATGAAGGCCACGCTAGTAGTCGCTAAGATATCAGGAAAAGGCCACCAGGAGAGTGCATGTGTCGGATCCCAACAAGGAAAGATGTTCAGGAAGAGTGCGACTTGTGCCGACCTTTATTGCCCATGGAGTATTCGCCATCCGGACACCACTGTTCAGGCTCAAAGTCAGGGTTCATGAAGTGCGCGGTATTGAAGTGGGAACTTGAGCGCGTCAGTGGAAGTCAGAGACACTATCGGAACGATACTTACTTGCGAAAAATGGACGTCTGAAATGGCTGCACTTGCATCGAGGAGCCATAACCTGGCTGCAGCTCGTACATTGAAGGCCGAAAAAGACCACCCCTCTCAACACCCACAGGAGCTGCTCGTTCGATGCTCACGGGTGGCGGTGGAGGATGTATGGGCAGTGTCACAGGAGGTTGGTCGAGGTGTACGTTGTGATGACTCGGTGGATTGTACTGACTTGGGTTGCTAGAAGGGATGGGTGTAACAAAGTCCAAGTGGGAAGTGCTGACCGGCGTTATAGGAGTTGGTGTTGGCGCATATGGCTGAACAGGCGTAACCTGAGGATGTGAAGCGGGACTGGAGCTGAAGTCGTATGAAAGCGAAGGCCACCGCTGACCCAGGCCAACACCAGAGGGGTACATTCCCGGGATCATGTTCATGACGTCGCCGACGTTTGTTGCAGTGGGTATGAATTCGTCAGTGTAGTTGGCTAGAGCAACATGGAGTGGTTGCTGTTGGGGAACAGGCTGATGCTGGACCTGGGGTACGTCTCCAGCCTTGTACAGGATGTCATAGTGGCCACTAGGGGAGGATTAGTAGGTGGAGGAAGGAAAAAAAAGGGCATTGTGCGTAGTAGACTTACGGCCTGTAAAGCAGCCTCAGCATAGGGGCGCCGGGGATAGGGCGATGGTGTAAGTCTGCTGGCTCTGCATAAAAGCTGCGGTTGATCTCTTCGCCTGGTGAGCGGTCCAGATACCATACCTCGAGACCAAATCCAGCAGGCTTGATTAGCGCTTCCGCGAGGGCAGCAACGCCAACATTGTCGGCCTCGCATTGAGTGGGTTCAATGTAGTTGGAGCAGTATGCTTTGACGTCGCCGTTGTCCACAAAATGCATGAAATCGTCTGCGTGCGTCTGCACCCAGGCACTGGCTAGGAGCTGAGAAGGGGTTAGCGCATGGAATCGTCAGAGATGCAGAATGCCAACCTTGACGTAGGTGATGATTGCCATGGATTCGTTCATGTCGTTGAAAGTGCGGAGGAGACAGTTTTCGGCTTGGCCATCCATGGTGCGCAGCGAGTTGGCAAGCCTTTGCAGGAGCTCGAAGGCCTCTTCGGCAAAGTCAATCCAGATGTCGCGCGAATAGCCGATGTGCTCGAGCATGCTGCCCATGGAGTCGAGGCGGGCTTTTTCATTTTCCAACTTGCTCACGTCGCCCACGCGCAGCAAGGCCTCAAAGTAGGTGAAGGCAATGGCTGTTCCTGTTAGCACGAGCAAACAGCACCAAGGGAACGTGATGATCACTCACCCCGCCATCCACAGTGGCCATCGCCACGACAGGTGCGAAAGTAGGCATATTTGGCTGGCAGCGCAGCGGTCTTGACTTGGAAGACGGGATCTGCGGTGGCATACTCGGTCGTGATGGCAGCGCTGCTTTGGCGCTCTCCAATGAGTGGGCCCTTGGGCGGTCAGCGCGCTTCGGCGAATACGGTCGCAGGCAGACTCACAATGGCCTCAGGCTGGTACTCACTCGACAGCTTCTGCAGATGGGCATACTCGTCGTCGGAGGGATACGCGGCCATGTTGAGGTGGGGGTTGCGATGCTGGTGGCCTGGGTGGTGGCCAGTGTGGTGACTGTAGCTCCCGGGAGCAAGGACCGGCGCGCGGATAGCAAACGCTAATCCGCCTTGGTAGTGGTTCGGAGCCGGAACGCCATAGTGGCCCTGGTGTAGGTGCGCATGTGCATGATGCTGGCCATGAGCGTGGTAGCCCGTCAACACCGACTGTCTGCTCATCTCGTCTTGACAATACGCCTGTGTCTGTGTGTCTGGGTAGAGTTCCGCTGCCCTCAGTTCCCCGCCGTGTGCGCTCAGATGGCTTCCTGGGTGGCCGTGGGCGTGACTGGCCTCAGTGGCCGACAATTGGATGGAATGATTCCACGACAGATTCGGCAACGCGCAAACGATCTCCGCAACAATTCGTCGACGGGCTGCTGCGGAGGGCAGCAGCGTGTCTTTAGTAGGTGCAGAGGCCGGAGGCGGTGGGCTGGAAGCTGTGTCGTTGCTGTGATACTCACGGGCGTCCAGGGGCACACGCCAATGTATGGGAGAGACAGGAGGGGGGTCTTCGCGGCGTGCCAGTGGACTTCAACCTGCCAGGCACCAAAACAGTCTGCAACACTATGGTTCAGCCGCGTTCAAACGGCCAGTTTTCAGTCGCACCGGATATCTGCTGCGGAGAGAGGGCAGGGCGCGACGGTGTACAAGAGGGAGGCCACTCCACTCAATCAGCCCCAGGGAGCATCGCGCAAAAGAAACTACTATGAGATACTTCATGCCACATCTTCCAAGACCACCCGGCAACGGTTGCCCACCAACCCCCGGCTGTGATATCCATCTACGTTGCCCACTAGTCTTCATGGGTTAGCATCTGGAGATTGAAGTGCCTCTTGGGCGCTCCCATCACATCAAACATTGAACCGCCGAGCAAAGAGCCGTGGAAGAAACCAGAGTCACGAGACGGCTAGCATGACGGCATGGAGAGCCCTCTCGAGCTCTCGTAAGATGTACACCAACCGGAACAATTGCAGAGCCCGAGGCTGGTGGTGCATGCATCGGCGAGAGAACGCCGTGTCACGTCGTGGATTGCGCTCAACACAACATCATCGAGACACCCATGGCGTCGAGCAACACGCCAAAATCCACCTGAGCCCTTCATGTTGCAGTGGCCGCCTGCATTGCATGATTCGCTCTGCCGCTCCGTGGCGCTTCTGCGACAGAAAAAACAAATGCCCGCACACCCGAGATAAACTCTAGTCGAGTTACCGATCACACGCTGCTTTGCGAGTCAGGCCGGGCACGGCGTGGGAGCATTGCCATTAGCTGAGAGGCTCGCTTGCAACAACCACCCTCGTCTGTGCCCGCTTCCCCGGCGCGCAGTGCCATCGTCGGTAAAAAATCCACTTGTGATTCGTATGAGAGTTGAGCAGAGCTTGAGGTCACCCTTGCATCACGTCGAGATTCGATTCGCGGCTCTCGGGCATCGAGATATGGCGACGCTTGGTGGCGGCAGGCTACCGCGATGACCGCGCAATCGGGACCTTGGCTATTGCTACCAGAAAACGAGGCCATGTTACCTACAGACAAGATTGAACTGCTGGCTGACCTGTGCGTAATTGCACTCCATTGCGTGACCGAACATGTCCGCTGCCCACCTATTATACTGAGACGCCTGCCGCTCATGTGCAAGGAAACTCTTGCCCCGTGCTACCCGATTGACCAACCCCCGTCTCTTCTCTTGAGCAACCTGACCGCATGTCTCAATCACTCCAGGTGAGAAACGCCCCGGTGGCGGTACTGTGCAACTACTTTTGCTCCGTGGCCTGCCCGGAAACCCAGTTACAGGTCGTCTTGTGGACCGCGCGCGGCCGATACTGCAAGTCATCCTTTGCCCACTACTCCCGGAAGCCGCCCCAGACCCTTGCCTTTGCCTCGCCCAGACTTGCCCCCCATCGAGCCATGATTCCAACTCATGCCTTGGGATCCGCCGCCACCAGGTGTGAACTGAGAACCGCTCTCGTCTGACTTGAAGCCGTCGCCGTCGTTTAGCACCGTCTGCCACAGGGCTCCGATGGCGCTGCTCCATTCTTGCATCGCCTGCACCCGATCCATGTCGGTACTACTCTCGATCTCCACCGTTCCGTTCTGCTGGTTGATCTTGCCGCGCAACCGCTTGTCAACAATCAGGAACCCTACGATTTCCTGCACCTCAGAAAGGGAGATCTTGAGCTGTTTCGAGATGAAGGCCAATGTAAAGCGGGTGTAGGGTGCAACAAGCTTGACGATAGCCTTGGTTCGCACATTCCGCGTGACTTCGTCAATGTTCTCGGCAATGAAGGGATCTTGGAGCAGATCCTGGTTGTTCTGCAGGATTTTCTCATAGCCGTGAATGTCTTCGAGCTGATAGGCGTTGATTAGGTCCGTCATTGTAGAGATGCGCGGGTCGTTCTGGTAGGGCTTGGTCTCCTGTGAGTCGAACGGATTGATATCTGAACCCGACAACATGGTCGCAAGGACCAGATACTTCAGGACCTGGATTCGTTGGAGCGATCCAGCCTCATCGTAGTTTTTGAAGCTCTCGAAGAAGTCACTCTGCGCCCCTTTCCAGTTCTCTTCGCTCATGTGCATCTTGCCACCACATTCCCGGATGATGCCCATAATCTTGGGATGCGGGACAGCGGACTTGACCTTGAGCGCTCGCTGGTATAGTGCCTGTCATAGTGTTAGAGATGACGCAGGTGAGATGAAATGGGGACGGGCCGTACCTTTAGCCGCTTGTTGTTCCTGGTCTCGGCGTACATCAGAATCTCCAGCGAGTAGACTTCCAATGAGTATGTGCCTTTGCTCGGGTCATCTGTTCCATCCTCCTTCTGGCAGGCCTTGTGTAACTCGCGGAGCTTCTCCGTAAGCTGACGGTAGTCCTTCCTGTCCAACCACAGCCTCGCGAGCTTGATGTTGGTCTTTAGCCAAAGTCGCTCGTTGTTGGTGCTCTGGAAGATATCGAGGGTCAGGGCGTAGAACTTCTCCATGCAGCGATATGCGTCGGCGTCTTCTGCAGCCTTTTCTATAAAGTCGAGCATATTGTTAATGGACTTTTCCGAGTAGTTGCGCGTGACAGCCGACTTGACGTAGGTCAACAGCTCCTGGTAGTGCTCAACAGCCTGTGGATATTAGCCAGGGTTCTCTCTCAGCTATCGCCATATTTACCTTGTCGTAGCGGGCAAGCTTGAACTCCAGCTTGATTGCCTGCTTTAGTCCCTTGAAACCCCTATGAACCCGTCAGCACACACTCGCTTCCCCAGATGTTTATGTACCCTACCAGTCCGACTTCTCTTCTTCTAGGGCAGGCATTCCCAAGAATTCGTCTATGGCCGCTTCGGGGTCGTCGGCCTTCAGCTGCTTCGCATTGTAGTATTTATTCTCGATGTCGACATCGCCACTCTGCTCGTCATCGTCATCCTCGTATTCAAAGTCATACCTGTATCATGTTAGAGGAGATGTTGTCGGAGAGTTATCGAGTGTGACCTACTCCTCCTCGCCGGAGTCTTGCATGAAATCGTCATCGTCAGACATGGTTGTGGCGTGAGTGGTGAAGTAGAGATTAGTGCCGGAGCCGTGGTTTTTTCTCTCTTCAATTTCTACTGAGGAGCAGGTGGAGTGTTACTAACTCGGTGGATGCAGGTGTGTGTGGTGAGGTGTTGTTTGGGAGCTTTCGCGACTGTTTGCCTACGTGAGGGCGGCGGTAGGTGCCTGCGGAAGAGCCCCACTTTCGCGGGGCTAAGCTCCCGGACGCAAGCACTCATGGAAAGGCACTGGCACATTCACTCTGAATTCTTTGGAAGAATGCTGAAGGAGTCCTGAAGCGTGTTCAGGACTGTACCGATGGAACTTGCATAACCATATCATCTTCATATCGACCTGTGAACAGTCTGGGTCCGACAGCAATCGGCTCCAATCTCTAAAACACCTGCCGGCTCCACCTCATATCCCGGTTGCATTGACGGGTTTGAATCAATCCGACATTGAGGCAAACATGTGGTTTTGAACATTTGCAAAGCGTCAGTGTGGACTATATAGCGTGCAGTAGGCCGCAAACGAGGGCATTAGACAGCATACACCAAGGTTACGACCTTCTTTTTTTGGTCCGGCTTCCAGCGTGTGGAGAAGCCTCTGACCCCGGGAACTTTCATCCCAGATGCCTTTTCAACCACTCGTCGTGACTAGCAGATCCCTGAACTCGGTACACGGTCACAGGCCGTCATCTTAGCCTCAAGGATCGTTTCTTCAAGGTTCGCTGAGGCCTGGTCGTTGGCACTAGCGCTTGGCCTTTTCCCCACGCACACCGGTAGCTTTGACAGCCTTGATGAGTGCGTTTTTGGTGAACTGTTGTGCGCCTCGGCCAACAAACGCATGGTATCAGGTCCGTGTTGATGCTAAACTGCAGAGTGTCGAAGCCGTGGAGTGGTCGCGGAATTGAGCAGTACTAACCATCCTTTTAGGCTTAGCCTTAGCGACGTGGTGCATCTCCAACTCTATCCATCCACCGCTTGCATCTCCAGCCCAGCATCTGGAACCCTCCCGGCTTAACTCTGAACCCACACATCCTTATCATCATCCGTTAAAAGTCCTCGGTGCGACTCTTCCTCTCGTCCTCACCACACCCGCTACCCCGACTGCCACCGCCCTTCTTTGTCGCACCAACGCGCGCGCTCTCTCGTCCCTAAGCCGACGGAACGAAGCCATCGCCGAGTCTCCCTACCTGACCTTCACGATGCCCCTGTGCGGTGGATCAAAGTCTGTACAGCGCAAGCTGGTGCTTCTGTATGTCTCTTATATGCGCCGAGGCCTCTTTGTTCGGGCGATCAAGGCATGATGCGACAGAACAAGGCTAACGTACCTCCAACAGCGGTGACGGCGCATGCGGCAAGACCTCATTACTTAACGTGTTCACCAGAGGGTATGTACCATCGTTTTCGCGCCATGCGTTTAGTTTGCTAACTTATTCGTAGTTACTTTCCAACAGTATAGTGAGTGATTGGTACAAGATAGAGACGCGCTTGAGGCTAACAAAGCCCTTTCAGTGAGCCTACAGTATTCGGTAGGCACTCTCCTCCCACCTCATGTTCCTATCGCTAACAACTGATCCTAGAAAACTACGTACACGGTTTGCGCGCCTGTCCCCAAGTCCTGTACACACGATTAACGTAGTGCCACAGACATCTACATCGACAATACACACGTCGAGCTTAGTTTATGGGACACCGCCGGACAGGAAGAATTCGACAGGCTGCGATCACTGAGCTACGATGACACGCACGCGATCATGCTTTGCTTTTCGGTACAATCATCCAACGTTATGCTTCTCGAACCGCAACTTACACGGCACAGGTCGACTCACCGGATTCGCTTGAGAACGTAGAAACGAAATGGGTCGGCGAGATAGCAGAGAACTGCCCCGGCGTTAAGCTCGTCCTTGTTGCACTCAAATGTGATCTGCGGAAAAAAGAAGACGATGACGCCGATGACCAACAGCCCGAGAAGCCATGTATTGACTACAACGAAGGTCTGCGCGTAGCAGAGAAGATCAAGGCGCTGCGGTACCTGGGTAAGCCATGCCAATTTCGAGACTACTGACAGCCAGTTGACATGTCTAGAATGCTCCGCCATGAAGAACCGAGGTGTCAACGAGGCTTTTACCGAAGCCGCCCGTGTCGCTCTGCAAGTTAAGACCAGCAAAGACAAGAGCGGTGGCTGCACAATCCTTTAGGCCGACAACACACTCTTGCTATCTTTCCCCAACACGATCCTACCACTACGAAAAACTCGGTCTGGCGGAACGCTATCAGCACCTCGATGAAAGTGCCCAGCACTCCAACTCCTGTTGCCGCACCTCCACCACCGCATCCGCAATTTCCGTATCCTTCTTCGTATCTCGACTCCATCGCTAGTTCTGTGCTTTTTGGGAAAAGGTGGCAAACTGGTTGATGTTGGTCCAAGTCCAATTGGATAGGACGCATATTAAGAATGGGAGCACGGATTGACTAGTAGTGCTCCCGGCATAGACCTTTCCTTTAACCTCTTACATCGCTTCGACGCTCTTACACTTTTATTGTACATGTTTGCTCCAGTACAGCTTCGGCGCTGACTCCCTTCACTTCTTTCCTGGATTTGGCGAGGTCTGTTTGCGTTTACCCTCTCGGCAGTGAGAGCTTTTGGATAGATAGGCTGAATTGGCAGAGCTTTCAATATGAGATGGATGTAATATTCTCTAGAACAGGTCAAACAGCTCACGCTCTCGATACAACCAAGTCCAAAAAAATTACAGTGGTTATTTGAGCAGACGTGTCTAGCTATTGAGAAGCCACAGCACCATTCTCCTCCATCGGAACCTCCGCAACTCTCTTAACCACCCTCGCCGGTTGTCCCATGACCACGCAGAAATCTGGCACATCCTTGGTCACAACACTCATCGCCCCCACCGTAACACCCTTCCCTATCTTCACCCCAGGTAAGATAACCACGTTACCTCCAATCCAGCAGTCATCGCCAATCACAACAGGTCTTCCATACTCGATATTATCCCGTCGTGACTGCACCTCTGTCTCATGTGTCGCAGCGAAAATAGACACATTAGGACCGAACATACACCGATCTCCTATCGTCACAAGCGAGCAGTCCAGGATAGTTAGGTTGAAGTTGGAGTAAAAACGCTTGCCTAGGGAGATGTTGCAGCCGTAGTCGATGTTGAAGGGGGGTTCGATGAAGATTTCGTCGTCGGCTACGTGGCCAATGATCTGTTTGAGCATTTGAAGCCGTTCCGCAGCGAGGATATCGAAGCCTTTCTCTGTGTCGGTTGTTTCTTGGTCGGGGAACCAGGTGTTGTATTTGTTGGCAAAGGCTCGAGCTTTGAAGCGTGCAGCGTTTAGGGACGGAGTGAAGCTGTTGTAGCTGGGTGGAGGTGTTAATTGTTTTGAGAAGGTGTGGAGTGAGATATGGAAGGGGGATGTTTAGTTCTTTTGATGCTGTAGTCTCATGAAGGTATTCGCTGTGTTCACACTGGTACCTTGACAACGAAGAACACGGCGGATACCTTCGCGGTGTACTTTTAGACTTTGGTACAGCTTTATCGTAGAGCGTGAGACCAGAGAATTTTTGCAGTGAAGAGATAGGGAATGAACATTTGACAAATGAGTCTGTATACATACAGCATACCCGAGATCATCTTCTCGTACTCTTCGCACCAGGGTACATGATGAAGTTTCTTCGCCTTCTTTATCTCTTGGGTATTCTTTTCTTGTGCTGCCATATTGAATCGTTGAACTGTCGTATACTTTTAATCAGGCGTTTGTTCTTCCCTCGTGGCTGATCCTGGCGGTTGTGCTTATAGACAGCCGTATATGACAGCCTTGGAAGTAACGCTAAGTGGGGTAAGAGGACAAGTAAGGAAGTAGCCCCAAATGCAATTGGGTAATACCTCGCACTTTAGCGCTCATCCAGTGCAGCTGGAGTAAATGGCCACAGGGAAAAAGCGCAGTCGGTCTTTTCACGTTCCTGGTTGGTAGCAAGTGCTCCCTAATCCGGGCGGCACGGCTTCTGGCCAGTTAGAGCTCACTTGCATCCTTGGACTGGGAAGCTGTCCTGTGTCGTGTGCTTGAATACATCATATCGCCTAGTCGGCCCGATCTGGACATTGTCTTTTACCTCTGGTTTGGATAAGCATTTCGCCATGCGGCTGGAGACAAGTAGATGAGTCTACTATAGCTGTATGCAGAGGAATTGCATCTTTTCACTTGCTTTCGGACACTGTTTCTTGACGTAAGCTTGCCTATTGAGTTTTCAAGCCTTTGATGTATTAACTTGCGTGCAAGCGATCTTTTTCATATTTGGTTCACGTGTACGTTTTGCCGCTCTAAAACAAGCTCCATCATCGATTGACTGCGCGCAGTCACAGTAATTCCAACAACTACCCATGCAAACATGAGCGATCCCCAAGATGATATCAAGCTCCAGAACGTACCTAGAATCGTCTTGTGGCTTCTGGGGGACAGACAAAGCAAATCAGTGTGCACGGACCGCCAAGGATCCTAGCGTCCTCGCTAACGAATGTGTGGCCGCTGCTTGCTGATGTCGAAAATTGATCCCCCTCTCCAGCCGTCTCGACTCTCGCGCCCGTTTCATCGTCTACTCGCCATCAACGACAATCAACCAAACCAAGAGACTCTCCATAAACCGTCAAAATGGTGAGTCCGAGCCACCGAGAGCATTTAGGGGCGCAGAAGAGGGGTCTGTGAGCGGGCACACGAGACTCGGAGTTTGCCACAGCATCTTGAATTTGCAACCTCTCGCCGCCTCGCTTTGCGCAAAAGTCATAGCAATGAGGATTTTGAACTAACAAAACTTAAGGTTCTCGCAGTTGACCTTCTCAACCCCTCCCCGGCCGCGTACGCACATGCTCCCGCCTCTTCGCCCTCGACCTGCGACTAACAAGCGTATAGTGAGGCCCGCAAGCACAAGCTCAAGACCCTCGTGCCCGCTCCCCGCTCCTTCTTCATGGACGTCAAGTGCCCCGGATGCTTCACCATCACTACCGTCTTCTCGCACGCCAACACAGTCGTCGTCTGCCAGGGCTGCTCGCAGGTCCTGTAAGTTTTGGACAAGTCGATACGGGTTCTGAACATGGGCTAACGCATTCGCAGGTGCCAGCCCACTGGTGGCAAGGCGCGATTGACCGAGGGCTGCTCTTTCCGAAGGAAGTAGACGATTCGTCAGCGTGATGACAGCGGGGATTGATGGGTTACGATGACGACTATCATGGCTTAGGGGTGTAGATGTCATTGACCCCGATCGACTCGACCACAGGATAGAAGAGGGATCTTTCGATTCGAGTCAATGCAAAAGTCACAAAAACGGGAGTTCCGGATATCTCAGCGCTGATGGACAACCCTTTTCCTCGAATCTATTTCCTTTTGTTCGGCATGGTCTTTCAGCTTTCATGTACATGCATGTGGGAGGAGAGATAGCATTTCAGAGCCTTTGGATCAGTCGTCCAAGGTGAGGACCGGCTTGCAATCGAGGATACCTACGCATGCTAGCGGTCCTTTGTAAATCAAAGCGTCAAATCCTCACATTCATTTCACGCACTCCAGAGTGACTCTTGGGGTGTTCTTATTTTTACTGACTGCTATCTATACGCGGGTACTAACTGTATTCGTTCGCAACATGCTAATGTGTTTGACTTCGTTTGATGCTTTGCTCAGGATCATCCTTAGGCCCCATACCAAGCCTTGCAGATTTCACACATTCGTGACTTACTAGTATCGCAACGAGCTTTACTCTTTACCTAGAATAGAAGGACATCATTCCTGGCTGGATTTTCTGCTCTCTAAGCGGGGAAGCGTGGCCGAGATCCCTGGCCAGTTCATCGCACCTTCCCTATACCTAACCACATGACTAGGAAAACGCCGATCTCCGCTAAGACACCAAATTGCACAAGAAAATTGACGATGCAGCCGGCTCTATTTCGTGATAAGAGACAAAACAGTTGTCTTACCGTTCGCCTAAATTCTTTATTCCGATTGACGATCGGACACGAGCGGAGATCAAGCCACCTCACGTCATCGTCAATACTTCCGCTCGCACGTTCGTTCGCTCGCGCATCCCCGCGGCTGACGGTTCGTCAGACACTAAAATAGACCAGTCAATATTCCAGCATCAATATCAACAAACACGCGCCAGCGCGTCGTGCAAAATGTCGACCTCATCATCAGCGGGCGTGGGAGGACAAGCTTCGACAAACCCCCACCCCATCCCTTTGACGGAATCTGAAGTTCTGATACGCGGTTTCCTAGCCGCCAACCCGGATCTCGACAACGATAAACTGAGGCCCATCGAGATGATGACTGATCGGTATACCAACGAGGAGTGGAAGGCGCAGATCGATGAGACTATTAAGAATGTTATGAAAGAGATAGACAGTGGGGCGAGGGCGAAGAAGGTTTATGAGGGTCCGAAGATGAGGAACGGAGAGGAAGCGCTGAAAAAGTTGGCGAAGACGGTGGACCATACGGTCCTTAAGTTGGATGCGACGACTACTATGATCGATGGGCTGTGTAGTGAGGCAAGGACGGAAAACTTCAAGGTATGTCTATTCCCGAAGGGTTGAGGCTGTTTACTTGAGATGAGGAAGAGGTGTTTCTTGCTACACGGAAGTGCACTCAGGAACACCCAACTGACAAACTTCACAGTCAGTCTGTGTCCGCCTAAACTACGTCCAACGCTGCGTCTCCAATCTCAAAGGCACCGACGTCCTCGTAGCCTGCGTGGTCGGCTTCCACGAAGGAACCCAAGACACATACTACAAACTGCGAGAAGCACGTGCCGCCGTAGCAGCAGGCGCTGCAGAACTCGACGTCGTCCTTAACTATTCTCTCCTCACCAAGCACAACCGACCTTCCTCTCCACCAGCAGACCACATGCTCAGTGCCCGAGACTCAGCAATCGACAGCATCACCGCCGCCAACACAGCCATTAACACCGGAAGCAGCACAGCCAGCGACATTGGCGAAGAAGAGACGGGAGAAATCCCAGACTATAGCGCCATATACAGGGAATTGGCTAGCATAAGAAGCCTCTGTCCTGCTCCCACAACACTCAAACTCATCCTCGAAACTTCGCAATTGAACCCTGCGCAGATTCTGGCTGCGTCTCATCTTGCCGCTGCCGCTAGCTTCGATTTTATCAAGACATCTACGGGCTTCAACGGACCGGGTGCTAATCTTCCCAACGTGCAGCTTATGGTAGCCGCGGCAGAGTACCTTGCATCGCGTCAAATAGGCAAGAAGAAGATGGAAGTGAAGGCGAGTGGTGGGGTCAGGGATTTGGACACCGCCATAAAGATGCTCGAGACTGGCGCGACAAGGCTCGGGACTAGTTCTGGACTGTGGATCATGCAGGAGGCGCGGGCCAAGGTGGGCGAGGAGAAGGTTGCGGCTGGTTTGACTTCGTCAGGGGGGAGGAGGCCTAGCCCGGCTACGCGGATGTATACAGATGATTCTGAGTACTAGAAATTCCGGCAGGAGAGAAAAAATTCTGATACTTCAAATGACGGCTAAACACAACGGGAACATACCCAGTCTTTTGTGTTGCTTGAGCTGCGACGTAAGTATGCGGTAAGCTCAAAGGTTTTCGCTGCATTGTGTATCAATTTTCTTACCCAGTGCAAAACTGCGAAACCCTTTAGGATACATTGTTAGTTCCAGGGTACAAGTCAGAACCCACGAGCTTTTTAAAAGATTCAGCCTAGTACAAACATCGGCACAGCGTTCTCACTCGAATCGCTATCAACTTTGTACATCACCACGGACATTATGAGTAAACTGAGACGGACAATGGCAGTTGAAGATTTTTGGGTAGTGTCTACATGATGTATACGTAGATCATCCACCAGCCGAGACCCGCAAGGGATATAGTGCTTTCAAAGACAGGATAACTGTCGAAGAGATTCATCCCGTTATGCCGAACGCCGATCATCCGTGAATCATTCCTTTTGGCGAATAGTCTACTCCTCGTCCTCCTCGCCAGCGTCCTCGTCACCACCCTTCTCGGCGGCCTTGGCCTTCTTCCTCCTGACGCGGCCTGGGCGGCCGCCACCGAATGGCGAGGTCAGAGCAAAGTCGATGTGCTTCTGGGAGTCGAGGCGGACCATGAAGGAGGGAACGTTGACGATCTGCTTGCCAACACTACAAAATTGTTAGCCGCGCGCCTTTGAAGCGACAGAGGGCAGGTGCATACCGGATATGGCGCTGGCGGATCAGGACACGAGCGTGGTGGATAGACTTGGCGAGACCGAGCTTGTACACGCAGGTCTGGAGACGGCGCTCCAAGAAGTCCTCAATCTTAAGGGCCAAGACGTAATCGAGCTTCATGCGGGACTCATCAAGAACACCAACACGTACGAGACGGCGAATGAGAGCGTTACCCTCGAAGAGGCGCTTGGGGTCCTTCTCGTCGAGAGTAAGAAGCGAACTGCGAAATGTTAGTAAATTCGAGTCCGGCAAACTGCGCACCAATTGCGCGCAGACGGGGACAACGGGAACTCACCGAGCAGCACGACGAATTTTGGACAGAGTCAACTGGACACGCCAGACCTCGCGCTTGTTGCGGAGACCATACTCGCCGACGAGCTTCAGCTCGGTATCCCTAACCCAACATTAACTTGAGTCCCAGACATAAGCGGAGCACGCTCTCGCTCAGTGGCCATGGAATATCACATACAGACGAGCGGACTCGAAAGGACGACGGGGGACGCTGTACGTCTTGGAGTAGGAACGGGGAGGCGCCATTGTGGTCGTCGATGTGGAGGAGACTGTTAACGGCGAAAAAAGAGTGTGGGAAGGTTGCGGGAAACATAAGCGAGCGCCAAGCGCCAAGTGCGGCACGTGATGATTGTCGAATGTGGAAGCCCACGGTCGTTCGACGAAGACGATGTCCTTTCTGACCTCCGCGTCAAGCAATTTTTGGGCGGTTTTCTCGTGCTGGATCTCGCCCACGTAGCTGACGAGGGTTGTTGCGAAAGCTAGGATGGCGCCAAATATGAAAATTATCTACACGGCAAAAATTAGTACATGATCAAAACACAACCTGCTCTCTCCAGTGCTCTACACACAGGACACTGGCATATTCTAGCACCCATAAAGGTATTATTCAACCTAAATCATGCAGCTCATTGCCATACTGCATGGCTGGCGCCGCTTGCGATGTTGATTATCCTGTTCGTAACATGACGACACTGACATCGCATCACCGTGGATAAGTCCATCACAGCTTGTGTCTACCTCTAGCACCGCCTGCCCAACCCATACGTCTCTCCCTATCCATAGGCCTCTCTCTACCAATAAACATTGGATCTCGCCATACTGATAGCTGGTCGCAATCTCAACTCGATGCGTCTTCCACTCCACACTATTACCTTCAATTTCCACCTTCTCGGCGAACTAACCTTCAAGTTGCCTTTGACTCTCTTACGATTGCATTCAGGCTAGACTCAGGACTGAACACTGGGAGGGTGTTTCGTATAGCCTCATGTACGTGCTCTCTATCTTGTACTACTAACACTCTCTTTTTAGACTTGGCGTATCTATGCCTCGTGCTCGAATCCTAAGGGTTTGATTTGAACAGCGCACGCACAGTTACTTGCATACATGTTTTTTTCGTTGAGTGTTCCGGCTTGCTGGTCGCTTGAAGAAGAGAAGAAAAGACGCCTCGCGAAAGACCTTAGGCTCGAAACGTTGTCGTCGTTTGGGGTTAGCATGGCCCCGGTCAGCCTTACCCTCAACACGACCGTCAGAGTGTATAGGAATGTAAGCAGCGGAGGTTAAGGCTAATCAGTGATGAGACGGCAGTAATGTAAGATAAAGGAAGCGATCTATAGCAGTAGCAAGGGTCAACTAGGCTATGTAGCTTTTACACTGTCTCAGTGGTTTGAGAGCGAATGCGGGTCAAACCCGATTGGTCAAGCGCGCGACTGGCGGACGGACCACCGCACACTGCCTCGCCTCTTCCAAATTCAACCACTTCGCCATCACGGACTTCTGTCACTAACACACCAGCCCAAATTCACACACGATGGGTCACGCAGCCGGTCTCCGCGCGGGTACGCGCTATGCGTACGTTGAGAATTGTTGCGACACCCATGCGACGATTGCTGACGCTGCAACAGTTTCTCGAGGGACTTCAAGAAGAAGGGTATGATCCCTCTGTCGACCTACCTCAAGCAATACAAGGTCGGTGATATCGTCGATGTCGTAGCCAACGGTACGAAGCCCCAGAAATCCAGCGAAAGCGATTGAAGGCGCAGGACTCATAAGAAAACAGGTGCGGTCCAGAAGGGTATGCCCTACAAGGTCTACCACGGCAAGACCGGTATCGTCTACAACGTCACCAAGTCCGCTGTCGGTGTCATCCTCCAGAAGCAAGTCGGCAACCGATACATGGAGAAGCGCATCAACGTCCGCGTCGAGCACGTCCGCCACTCCCGCTCACGAGAGGACTTCCTCAAGCGCGTCAAGCTCAACTTCGCCAAGCAACAAAAGGCCAAGGAGACTGGCGAGCCCCAGCAAATGAAGCGCCAGCCCGCACAGCCCCGCACCGAGCACATTGTCAGCCTCAAGGAGCAGAAGCCAGAGAACATCACACCCATTCCTTACGAGACCTACATCTAGGCGTGGACGAGTGGCTCGGGTGTATTGGCTGGCAAAATGGGATACGGATGGTCAACGGCGTGGTTTCTCGGACTTCTCGATTATTCTCTCTTCTGCACTTTCTTACGCATGGAAAGCGGCGATATCATGGTGCAGATACAGTGGTGTGCCAACATGGCTTTGAGTGACCCCTCACGCCAATAAACATCATCTTCCAATGCCAGCCAATGCGGTGTCTCGTGCGTCTGTGTGTTTTGCCATATCAGCTATGACGGCCTTGGACATGTCAAAGCCTTCCATCACCAGTAGCCTTGCTGATCATCCCATGCTTTGTCAACATGAGACCCAGCACGTTCAACCAGCTCTTTCAATTGCTTCTCTGTTCTATCAAGTGTTGTGCATGCGCCACTACACGCGGGTCTAGTATTGCTTCCTTCATAGTTGTCGCCTTTTTTTGACAGTGGACGTTGATGGTGAAGATCGATATTGCATACCTTGACGACTTGATTTTGTTTCCTAATAAAAGAACAACAGAGGTTGGCAATGGATCAGGGGCAGCCCCACACCTGGGCATGTTCCGAGGCTGACCTAGCTTAAAATCTACTAAAACATACCGATCACGACAGATAAGCTCAAGAAGTGCAGCGTGGTGACGTTGATGCCGCTTATATCTGTGTAGTTGTTAATTTCCATGTATACTAAAGTTCTGTATGCACTTTTCCCATACAACTAAATACCAATACAGCCGCCATCCTGGTTTTTGTATGGACGCCTATGTTTGAGTCAGATGGAAGGCTACAACATACCCCCAACCGCCTCTCTGGTTCTTCGTCCGCTTCATTTGCGAAAGCTCTACAGAGGGTAACGCTTCTCGCTTACCAACAAAAGCCATATCTTCGGATTTTGTCTGATTATTTGAACAGGTGGTCTTGTTGGCGTTGAGGATCGTCATGTCTCGGATGCTATCTGACTCTTGAATGGGTGGCCGCATTCATTCCCAGGAGCATCGGCGGGAACCTTGTGGCAATGCTCAGATGTAAGATGTACCTTGACGTCTTTGGAAGGCGACACCGGGGCTTTTCTGATGGTAATGGAGCGACGTGACAGACCTTGTCATTTCTGGTTTTTGATGAGCTACCTGGTTCTGACCGCAAGCTGCTCTAGGCGTCCACCTAAAGTTTAAGCGCGCTGCTTTAAATAGCTAGTACAGCTTCCGAGGGCATCTAAGCACTTAGTGCAGACATGTCTGCTTCCTCTGTCGGTGCGCAAACATTCGCCATAGAGTGTCGGAGGACGTCACTAAGTCTTTCATGATGGGCCATGATGTACCTTCCTCGATATCTCTAGTCTTGACAGTCTTCTCGGCTTTGGATTGTACTTTACCTTCCTGCCCCCTTGGCTCGGGAAGTGCAGCATGACTGTATAGAATGCTAGCGGCGACGTCGGTGCTGGTCTTTCCTAAGTCAGCATCGGTTTCAACCTCAATTTGCACCATGTCTTCTTTAGCACCTTGTCACTCGTCGCCTTCTCCACTACTGTGTCGTCAGCTGAGTCTGCAGTACAATATCATTGATGCCAATGCTTTAAACAGAACTACCCGCCCGACAAACATCGTCAGGATTATGACATATCTACGAGATTCGGGCGTTCAGTAGGCAACGCTTTCTTGATATTCGGTCATTTGCGTTGCCGGGGGTCCTTTCCGTGTTTGATGGGTAATACCGATAGCACCGGGATGAGTAATCGGATGTTGTAGTCGACAAAGTTCCACGCATTGGTCATTTGATACGAATGCATCTTGAGGATGTTGCTGCACAAATTTGAGGTCATTGTACGGTCGACTCCAGAGAGTGGCCGAGAGAAGAAAACAAGAGCACACATGGAAACACCTAGCGTTGTAGTAGTCATGTACCATTGAGTAATGCCACAATGCGCCGTGGACCCCTAGATTCTCCGCATAATCACCGAACCTCCATGAATTGCATCGTCCGTAGGTGAACGCTACTTTGCTCTGCTCTTACCAATCTTCTCTTATCGTTAACAGGTTGCTTGGTCCAAGCTGCAGAAAGCTTCACAGCGCTTTTACATGCTGGAACAGTCTTATGCAAGGCAACAGTACGGCACGGAGATCGCTCGGGAGTGAGGCCATGATCGGCCAGGAGATACAACTAACTGCTTTTAGCCATATGTTCGGTGTCGTGATTTTTCGTCTTGTTCATGGTAGGACCGCAACGACGGCGATGATTGATGGCCAGGTAATGCTATGGATCACACAGCCTAGGAGAGCAAGAAGAAGGATACAGGGACCCTAGATTGTCCCTTTGTGCAATTTTTAGAAGTGTTCACTACACGATTTGGGCATCCTCTGCTGGGTGTTTTGGAATAGGACTGGAGGCGTATGAAGATCATACACATGAGAAACAGATCTACGCAATATTGTGCTCTTCTTGTTATCTGATATTACTACATTTGTGCAGTATTCGCTCCGAATGACAAAATGGGAAATAGCCTCGTTGATAGGCAGAAGTAAAGGAGTGATAAATTGCATGTGACCATGGAAGGGGTTGGAGCAGAAGGTTTGATTTGAGGTTTATCGACTGCTCCCTCGTCGACCCTTATCTAGGGATCCCATACTAAAATGACGTGAACCATGAAAGCCAACTAAAAAAAAAATGTAGAAAATCGTGGACCCGAGTTGCGAAGGGGTTCCTAGGGTCAGGGGAGTCCATCGATTTGCGTTGCCTCAAAGCTAAAAGTGAAGGTTTCTAGATTTGGGATCTAGGCGCATCCTTTCGCTAGCTGCAAGTCGGAGGGGTTAGCCTTTTGGGTTGGTGCATTTTGGCTGCGCATGGCACGAGCCAGCGCCGACCCACGCGCGACACGTGCCACGCTGACATGGAAGCTCTCTCTCCACCACCCGCAAATAGGAACAATGGCCCCTCGGGCATTGGCTCAAAAGCAATCCAGCCGAAGTTTTCGGAGGTTAACGCGCCCTGCATCGACACGTGGAGACCGGCTACAGCTACCGTGGGTCCACAGCTCATAACAGATCATTACACGTCATGCTGCAACGTTGTCAGCTCGGTTGCAGTAGTGGGAGAACAGCCGAAGTTTGTTCGCCGCTGAGACGCCGTGAAGCTCAACACCAGAGTATTCATCGTCTGGAGTGGAGTTAGACATCCATGTCCCAAGAAAACTATTCCATACAAGGGACTTGCGCACAAGACGATCTGCGCTGACGCAAGCTTGCGAGTAATGCGCTGCATACCACTTTAGGCAACATCGAGTCAGACGGCAACCTGAATGTGTGTCGAATCCGAGCAGCTTTACAATCCGAATACGATAACATGGTGTGGACACTGTGGAGATGCAAATCGGTGCCATTCGGCCATGAGCAGATTCAGAGATAGGTTCTCTATTCGGAAGTCAAAAGTCTGGAGATTGAACCCGTTTTTCTAGTGCAAGAGTTACGGGAGGCGCGACAAATTGACAACTGACAGCTGAAAGGAGACTTTTCGGAAGAGTCTACATCAGGCTGGAAAGGCATAGGAAGCACAGGCAGCAGGACATCTTTGGATGCACAGATCACGACTGCACCCAGTTAGACCGAAACCACGGTGTTCCTTCAGCAAACATGTCTAGGATCATGACAGTTGCAAAAGTCAGATGTGAACACCAACCGCGAAACACATCACGACTGCAGACCGCGGGAGTCTCTTCAGCCATGGCGGTCTGAAGATCTGCGCAGGGGTCACACCTTGATGTACATGTCGCGACGTGCACAAAATGTACTTGCGGCGAATGCGGGGGTTGGTTATGCGCTGACCAACCTCCTAACTGTTTCAACTGCGACGACCGCGATAACATCGACATGTTCGATTATTTGACGATACTCATAGATGCAATATAGATCTCAACTGGCAACGTCGTTAGTCGGTTGATTTTCGATATTATCTGGCACCTCTGTCTTAACAAACGGACTTATTTGAAGTCGTCAAGCCTCAAAATCCTCGATTCTTTGCAGCGGACGGCAAATCTCACGGTCGCCGACACCTCAAGCGTGCCTTGCATTAGCCCACATCATCGGCTCAATCAGCATCCTTGCTGCCGGAACATTAGCCTACCAGACAAGAGCGATCTTTCTGGCGCCCAGAGTAGACGCCAGCGAGTCGACGTCTTAGCAGCAGCAGCCAGGCAACCGACTAGTACCGAATTACCCAAAAACAAGGGACCTGCTGAACGTGTCAGTTTTAACTGCGTTCTCCGGTATGTTAATCTTCCAGATAATTTCTCTCCGTCATCGATCTGCATCTTTTTCCCCAATACGCTGCCGTTGGCGCTCCCCAATTATCAAACTTCCGCACTTGTCCCTTTTGTTTTTTTCGACGTCCTCGGTGGTATAGCCTTCTACGATCGCAATGGCCATGTTTAAGAAAAAGATGCGATCAGCACACGGAGTGTTCTCTTCCAGAAAGACTTCTGACGTTGCTAGGACCTCAAATATCACTATCAATCCAGCCAAAATGGGGAGCTCAACCGAGTTGGCCCCAGCGTATGTCGATAGCGTCATAGCACCCGATACGCATGCTACCCCCAATGTCAATGGCAGTGGCGGTGCGCTTAATGAACCGCTGGTCCTCGACTTCGCAACCATGCAAGATGCCTCTGATTCAATTACAAGGAGTGCCCCTCTTTCACCCGGCACTAGACTGGATGATCCCGAGCGACATGAAAGTTGGCTTTTGAATGACGATACTTCTGCTCCTGCACCACAAATTGACTTTACAAGAAAGGACATCCATATTCCTTTCCGGACCAGGTACTTCAATCTTCTCTTCAACCAGTTCATTCCATTTGCTTATTCTCAAACAGTTCAAGCACTCCTCGCGCCAACCAGAAGCGTATATCGTTGCAAAGACGACTAAGCTCAGAGCCGTCATCTCCTAACAACGGACGTTCGACACCAGACATGCAGCAGTCGCGTGCTCGAAGTATGTCACGCACATCTAGTGCAGTGCCGCAAAACATAAAGTCACCACAAATTACTATTAATGAACCTACCGCAATACGAAGCTCAGCCGACTCTGTGATGTCGTATGAGTCTGCGGCGCCATCCATCACAACGCAACAACTCGCGCCATTACAGCAAAAAGGTGGAATGACAGAGGACGGTGATCGACTTTCGCCATTACTAGAAGACGATCCCCATTCCTTTGACCTCGTCAGCGCCCCTACCGAGAACGCGCGATCCCAATATTCGCTCGAGACCAGGTCTGAGCAACTTTTTTCCAGAGAGCATCTGCAGGCCATATTCGCCGATACTGCATCACTGCTTCGATTCACGTCGTTTCTGAGCGTCGCCCGACCCAGCTCACTTCCTACTTTGATCTACTACCTTGATGCGCTGAAAGCGCTACGAGCTATCAGCTATGCCAATGCCGTTGCAGAAGCGCTAGAACCCATCCCTGGTCTGGACTTTACTGAGACTCCAGCACGAACCACAATAAACGCAGTCCTGGAAGAAAAAGCCAATCGGGCCTTTGACGTCCTTGTTCGCGACGATCTTCCGGCGTTCATTACCCACGTCTTCACCCAAGTCGTTAGCGTGAGCATTGCGAAGCGCGTCACAGGGAATTTACCTCCGATGCTTCGTGAAGCTAGCGAGGGTCTGGCCGAAGTTTTCTGCCTGACAGACCCATCCAGGATCGACAACCCGATTATCTTCGCCTCCGAAGGTTAGTGGGCTTTCCGCATGGAGAGTGAGCATCGGCTAACTTGAGGCTAGAATTCCATCGCACCACACAGTATGGCGTTGGTTATGCGATTGGGCGCAATTGCCGCTTCCTCCAAGGCCCGAAGACGAATCGGAGCAGTGTAGAGCGGTTTGGAATAGCTGCTCGAGAAGGAAAAGAGCACAGTGAAGTCTTCCTAAACTAGTAAGCAACTCTTGCGATCTTCTCTATCTAGCACTTGGTTAACCAAAGAACAGTCGCCGTGATGGATCGCCGTTCATGAATCTTTTGATGATCGCGCCTCTTCTCGACTCTCGAGGAAACCTCCGCTACTTTATTGGCGCGCAAGTCGACATCTCCGGTCTTGTGAAAGACAGCACCGATCTCGATGCTTTCCGGCGCATGCTCGACGAGGAAGAGGGCCTTAAAGAAAAGGAGGCAACTAAGGATGAATTCCAAGCACTCAGTGAGATGTTCAACAACGCGGAACTGGATACGGTGCTGAAGTTTGGCGGCAACATGCATAGGGAACACGTAGAAGAGCAGGACGATGCGAGTATGCAACACAAGCCTAGACTGCTGATACAGGACCAGTCGACGTATGATGTTGACAGGGCTGAGAAGCCGTCGCCTAAGCCAGACGGCAGGCTGTCTGGGCCATACAGGCATGTGAGTGGATGTCCTTCCCATAAGTGACGGTACGACAAGACTGACATGAACTAGTACCTTGTCCTGCGTCCAGCGCCGTCCCTGCGCATTCTCTTCACATCGCCATCCCTTCGCGTCCCAGGCATCCTCCAATCACGCTTCCTCGATCGCATCGGTGGCAGCAACCGCGTCCGAGAGTCTCTTAGCAACGCGCTCTCAGACGGGTCACGCGGTGTCACGGCGAAAATTCGGTGGCTATCGCACGCCGTGTCAGACCTTGAAGACTCACAAGAAGAGGGCCGGCCTAGATGGATACATTGCACGCCTCTGCTCGGTCAGAATGGATCAGTGGGTGTATGGATGGTTGTACTTGTTGACGAGAAGGAGCACTCTGCACCGCATCGCAGATTCCGCCAGGCGCCACCCATCCCCAACGATATCCGCGGCAACAACCTGGCGCAATCCTCTCGACCATATCAAACTCCCCGGTTCGACGACCATTGCAACGATAACAGCTCTTATTCCCAGTCTTCACGTGGGGCCTCTCCTTATATGAACGGCAATGGCGTGTCCCGTCACCTCGATGTCTTGCGCAACCCTTCCAGTCCGCGCCGACCGCAAACTCCAATGAGCTACGATCAGCGCGGCATACGCTCGGCTTCTTCGTCGGTCAAGGACTATGTCAATGGCCCCCAGGCCAGTGTTGACTCTTTCCGCATCTAACTCAGCCGACTTCCTTTCAGAAAGAGGACAAAGTAGCGTGAGGAGTGGCAGCACCCGTTCGCGTGGAGAAGAGAAATGGCGCGACAAGCGTGTATCAACGTTGAGTAGGCACATAGAGAGTGGTGACTAGTTTTTACATTAATTACATGTAGAAAGAAGATGACGGGATATATAGACCAGGTGGTCGGGCGGTACTGCGCTGTTGTTGATTTGCTCCATACCCATTCCTTAACAATACCTAAGGCGTTGCCTTTTGATATCAGCGTTGGACTTCACGTGCGGATAACTCATAATACATTTTGTACGAAGTCATCTCAGGCGTCGTGAGGTGATGGGTCGAGGCAAGTGACCAGCCAGCGAGTCTAAGCGAGACTTCCCCGCGGGAGTGCCATGCATCATCCCTCCAACACGTCGCATCCACACCCACCCACCACCACCCTCGACGTGTCGCTGTGTACCAAGAACAGGGCCTATACGGCACAATGGCGACGATCCGGCCGATGCGCCCGACAGACCTCCTCCGAATATCCGAATGCAACCTCGACCACCTCACAGAAACTTATAACATCGGCTTCTACCTCGAGTACCTGACCAAGTGGCCCGAGCTATGTCAGATAATAGAAGGCATGGACGGGGAGATTGAAGGCTACAGTATGATTCCCAAGACTTCATATACGTGATTCTCGTTTTGAAGACGCGGAATCAGTACTAACACAACACCAGTCCTAGGCAAACTCGAATCCTCACCCTTCGACCCTCCGATAAAACCCTACAAACCCTCCACCACCGGTGTCCAATACCCAAACTACCTGCCCTACCACGGCCACATCACCGCCCTTACCGTTGCGCCCTCGGCGCGTCGCCTTGGCCACGCGACGGCGCTTTCATCTGCACTGGAACGCTCGTCTGACGCGGCGAACGCGTGGTTCGTCGATTTGTTTGTGCGCAGGAGTAACGAGATTGCGAAGGAATTGTATCGCAAGATGGGCTATAGTGTTTATAGGGTTGTCAAAGATTATTACAATGATGGCGAGGATGCGTTGGACATGCGGAAGAGTTGTAGTAGGGATAAGGACGGCGAGTGTGTTCGAGTTGACGGAGAGAATTTCCAAGTTAGTGCTGAGGATGTGTGGTAAGCTGGCGGGTGTGTCTGGTCATATCTCAAATGTAGCATGGAGGGTGCGAGTGGGGGAGAGGGAGGCTATATAATATACCTCGGTGTTGTAGAACACAATCATGGACGAGAGATGCAGGATCATTCTTGATATTGGAGACAGGCTGATGTAAGTGATGCGAGGCTATCTTGCTTGCGGCTGCTAACGGCAAAATAGAGTGAAGTATTCATCGGCTTGCAGAACAAAACGCTCCATGGTCATTGCAATTACATCAATTCCATCCAACTCAACTTTCCTCGACGCAATCCAATCAAGGGATCGTGATCCATCCTGCTCCACATACCCATCTCGTATGCTCTCCTTCTTCAACCCGGAACAGCCTGACACCTCAAACTCTTAATCTCAAAACCGAGTTTCACATCCCCAATGATCTTGCGATCTTTGCTGCTTCCCTCCTTTCGCCTCGGATCAGCACTCCCTAAACAATCATCTTTGTCCCAAAACATGCATTCGAAGTAACGTTCCACAACCAGGGAGCGGATCGGCCACGGGATCTCGGCTTTCGAAATGCAACGATCGGTATCAAATGATGTACCTCTACCACGTATGCTCGTCTGTGGGTAGATGATGATGCGGAAGGGTGCTTGTGTTTGCCGGGCTGCTAGCTGCGTGGTGTCGGTGCTGCTGGTGAAGGGGTTGTCGGCGGTGGAGGGCACCCAAGGGAAACCAGAAGGAGTTGGTAGGATGGTATCCGAGGACGTGAGTGACTGATGGCTAGCAGGGATTGGCATTGGAGTGATGAGTGATGGTGTTTGAGGGTTGTTCCTGGGCGCACAGTGCGGTGTGGGGTCGACGACGCAGATTTCCGTCGCAAGACACCCTTTGATTTGGGCGTTGCCGTTCTTGCACGTGATGATTTTGTGTATGTCGCTGTTGGTATGGGGAGTGTTGAGGCAATAGACGCAGTCTTCGGTACACGCGGATGGGATTACAGCAAAGGTGAGACTGAGGATACTAGAGAAGACGTAGAGACAGCCCAGTGACTTCATTGCGGCGGTCGCAAGTCACTTGTCGAGTGAATTGAGCAGTAACTGTAAGAAAGGAGATGAGAGTACCGAGTGTGAGGCAGGCGGAAAGATTTACCCGTGTAGAATATGATTGGTGAAATGAGACGGGTTAAGTGTGTGACCATGAACGTTCTAGAAGTACAAACAGAGGAATGGCCAGGTCCGTGCTGGTTGAATGAGTACATCGTAGGACTGTCGTCTCATGATGGTAAAGATGTACAATGAACGCTCTGTGCGACATCTTAGTTTCGTGAGAGTGGTCTCGAGACCGAGAGGAGACTATTGCCAGGGTCTAGCCTTTGAGGGATGCATCTTCTCGAATGCCTGATGATACTTTCTTTGAATCTGCTTCCAAAAGATCACTCAAGTTCAGGGGGGGGCGAGGCTTCATATTCACTTTGTGTGACAATGGGTACTTGCGGCGACATTGTGTTCACAGACCAGACAGTCTGTATGTGATAACAAGAGTACACTAAAAGCTTCAGTATTATCCAAAAGCAACAAGACACTTTTCATGAGTCTATCATATGGCAAAAGAGGAGCAGCTGCGTGAAGTACACCTCTTTGGTATCTTCTCTCTAGGCTTCTGAGCAAACCTCCATCGCCGCTATCAGACTTGTGATACTCATTGTTGCTACCCGATATGTACACGAAGAGGTAAGAATTAGCAGCAGCAGCTTCGTTCTTTCTCACTCCATCCATGACTGTGCGTTGTGGGTCGCTGCCTGACAACTAGCGTTTTTGGTAGCACGGACTCCCCTCACCTTCGACTCGACTCAACCTTCATTCTCTTTCTATATAAATGATTCCTTCACTGCTTGACCTCTACTTTTGTGATCATAATTTTATCCAAGGTTATGGATAGTTGTGCATTTTGACTCAGAACTTCGTCACCTCTTACCTTCTCTGAGCCTTATACACGTACCACACATCCCCAAGAATTAGCAGGCGGCCCATGCTCACCATATCATCTCCATTGAGACACTCTGTATCTCATCTACAAATCAACATGTCCGTCAACCTCGATTTCTGGCCTAACGAGTGGCAAGCTCCACTCTCCGTTCAACACCCATTTCTGGATCAGATCCAAGAAGCCGTGTCCAAGTACCGCCTTCAGTCTGCTGCTCATTATAGCGTAGCAATTGACATACGCCAAGCGATTCACGCTGATAACCCAGAGAGGTTCGCTGAGATCGACCACGAGTTCGTGCTCTGGGTAGGCTTCTACAACTTTGGTGATGGTCCACTTATCGCTGCTTGTCGGCCCAAGGTCCAGAAGCGCGGAAGGAGGAAAACGAAGGTGCTCGAAGATGAGGTAGAGGTCTATATGCAGGATAAATTCGTACCACTGGACCGATTCCTCCGAGTCCTGTTCCCAACAGATGACGGACCAGTGGGCGAGGAAGTCATGTCGCGATGGTGGAATGACAACGATCAGAACTTCAACTGGATGCACCTACCCACAGAGCTGAAGGAGCGGATCGTCCAGTTTTGCATGCATCGTTCTACACCAACAACGATCCTGAATAAGCCCAAAAGCAAGAGAGCTAGGGCTGCACCCGAAGTCAGCGGGCAATTCGACAAATGGGCTTCTCTTCTCAGCGTCTCACGCCAAGTCCGCGCAATCTGTCTACGCCTATGCTTTGTGGGAAGCAGCGACATGGTCTTCAACAAGGGGTTATGCATCGTGGCCAACGACTTTTACAGCTTCAAAGGTTGTATCCGTCGGCTGGGCAAGCACCGTCAAATGACCGAGCCAAACGGCGTTCCGATCGACGACAAAACTTGGGAGCAGGACAAGACGTACAAGACATATCCGAAAATCTACCCGCACTTGTCCCAATACGCCACTTTCTGCCATGGTATCCGCAAAATTCATCTCCAATTCTCTTTTCTGGACTCGTTGCATTTCTTCAAAGTCACGGCCGGATCCTTCAAGCAGCACTGGGAGCATCATCGCTTAGACTATGAAGTTTTTGAGAGACTACCACTCCTGGATAAGCTCACTATGAAGCTACCTAACGCGAAGGGGTTCCTAAAAGACGATGTCAAACAGCCAATCAGACTCTTCTATGGTGAGCCGTTCAACTGCCCTAGAGTCCTGCACCGGCTCATTTATGAGAGAGCAGCCGAGGCGTTGGCGCATTATGAATGTGTCAAGATGTATGGTTTCATTGACAAGGTGGAGAATACAAGATTTCTTGAACTCCGTGAAGATGCTATAAAAGATCAGAAGGTTACTACTAGGGAGCTTGAGGAGCTGTACAGGGACAACATGGGAGGTATAGAGCTCGCCGAGAGCGTTGAGCCCGGT
This sequence comes from Alternaria gansuensis, assembly GCA_009289805.1. Lineage (NCBI taxonomy): Eukaryota > Fungi > Ascomycota > Dothideomycetes > Pleosporales > Pleosporaceae > Alternaria > Alternaria gansuensis. The sequence continues at coordinate 69,697 of WBOK01000268.1, read as the reverse complement.
GTTGAGGAAGAAGACATGGGCATAAAGGAGCGAGAGATGATTCAAGATGATTTCTGGCCACCCAAATGTCGATGCGAGGTTCGGTGCAGGAAGGTTCTGCATCCGGACTCCATGTGATGTCGGGTGTCGAGCGCATCTACACACCTACCACTTCATGCGCAGGTTCTTGTCCTGTATTAGACGGCTGCCGAAAATGAAGGCCGATCCAATGATGAGTGCAACTCCCTGTTACTTATCAGTGACTGTATCGGCTATGGAATAATAGTTAGGAAGTATCTTACCGAAAATACGATTAACCAGCGATGTCCGTCTTTTGTCTTATCATCCGTGATAAGTGCCCCACCAATCGGCGTTCCAATAAGACTCGCAATAGCGATGACGCTGTAGAAAGCGCCAATACGGGCTCCCAATTTGTCGTCAGGTGTGATCTGGCCAATTACCGAGGGTGGAAGGGCAGTCACACTGCTAGTGCAGAAGCCAAACAGGCAGACGAAGAGTATGAGGGTCGCCATGGAGTTGCTGAGCAGCCATAGGAAGAGGCATAGACAACCAGAGATGAGAGTAATGGGCCAGAGTAGGTTCAGTCTGCCGATACGATCTCCTATGAAGCCACCGAAGGTTGCACCGACAATGCTGGAGCCATTCAAAATGCACAGGAAGTACTTGCTAACTGTATTACCAGCATATACGGCGTTGGCATAGGATTTGAGATAATACGCAGGGACCCAAAGACCGAGGATCGCAAACCATGTGCCGACGCATAGGACAGCATAGCGTCTGTCAAGGAATCCTTTAAAATCGATAAGCGAAGCGATGCCTCTGTGATCCGGTTTGCCACTGGGCTTGCTTGTGGAGATGAACAGAGCAATGAAGTAGCAAACACTTCGCTGGTTAGTCGATGAACAGCTTGCAGGAAATTGGTACGTACGCAATCTTGACAGCAGCCAGACGAAGCGAGTTCGCAAAGCCCACTTTCGGCAGCAGTTGATCAAACATCAGCGGAAAGCCGATGCCGCCCAGTGCAGATCCTGTAGAGACAAGCCCCATAGCCAATGCACGCCGCTTTTTGAAGTGCTGGCCCACGACCGTAAGTGCTGGCTGCACCCCAAAGGCTATGGTCAATCCCATGAGCAAGCCTTGCGTCATGAGGACTAGCCAAAACTGGCCAGGGTGTATTGATGACAGGATGATAAGGGCCAGCGCAGTACCAGTGCCTGAGCCAATATAGAGCGACTGTTCATTATGAGCCCCTGGCGAGTAAAGCTGGGGAAGGGTACCTGCCTTAACACCATACCGATCGCAAAGAGCGCCAGAGAGAGCAGCCATCAAATTCATGAGTGCCATTTGAAGCGTCCCAATAAACGCGATTGTCGATGTCGGCGTCTTTTTGAGAAAGTCGCTACTATAGTAGTTCTGGAAGAAGCCAAAGCTGTTCATTACTCCAAAGGAGGCGTAGTAAACCAGGATAGAGCCTGCGACCGTGAACCATGCCGCACGGCCTCCCTCGCGTTCTTGCAGCTTACATGATTCGGCATCAGTAGTGTTCTTAGAAGGGGAGCGTCCAAAGATGCTGGGGACCTTTTCGGACATTTCGTAGATGATATGGCGGATGGACTGGAGGTAACAGATAGCCAACGTTTCTCACCGGCCCGGGTTGACATTATATGCGGTTTTCTCTATCTCCTACTTGTGTTTAAAAAACAACGCAGTACAATGATTGTCGAGTTGGCTAGGTCATGTAAGAGTACGCCCGACGGGAAGATTGCGTTTACGTTAGCCTTCCCTTCCATAGTCCCCGTGTACCTCCTATCTGTTGGCTTTGGACGTACATGGTCGTCATAAACGGTTTAGAAAATGTGGATCCGTGAGCCCTGACGTGTTGGGAGAAAGACATGATCGCTAATAGGCTGGTAAATGGGTTGAGGGTACCCACGATTGGGTGTAGGTTGGGTTGTGGTCGCATAGACAATGGTATAGGTTGAGTTGTGGTCGCACAGACCCGTGGTATAAGTTAAGTTGTAGTATTACTAGCGTCAGTTGTGGTTAAGTTATAGTAGTTGAAGCTTATAGTAAGTTTGATTATAAGTTAAGTTGTAGTTAGGTTAGAGCTAAGTTAGTGAGTTTATTACTAGTTGTCTATAAGTTATTATAAAAGGACTTTAGTTTAAATAAAAGTGTTAAAAGAATAATTGTCACAAGGCTTAGGCAACCATGACGATATACACTATCCTACACAACATGATCAGTAGTTCACTAATCATATCTACCCTTTTGATTGTATGGCTTAGTAGTGCAGGGCTGCGTTCTGACAATAATACTTTATTAGTAACTGTACTAACTAATCAATATAGACTTTAATATTAATGCTATTTATATAAAGAGATTAAGTATTTAAGCAAATAATTTAAAGACAGCTATTAAATACTATAAGAAATTTAGTACTAATTTTACGTTTTACTAGCTTTCAATAAAAAAACTACATAGTAAGTAAGTAGTTCGGCTTTTTTTTGTGTATAATTATATAAATATGCTTTTTTATTTTTTTGGCTCTAATAACTAGCTGTAGTACCTATACTTACATAACTTATAGTTAATTTTTTTGAGTTTACTAACTACTTAACTTAACAACTACAACCTAACTACTTCCCTCTATAACCTAACTACAACTACTAGTCTATGCAACCTAACTTAACCACAACCACTAGTCTGCGCAACTACAACCTAACCTATACCTAATTTTAGCGTATAAAAGTTAGGTTGTGGTTGAGTTGAGCTGTGGTCTGAATAAGCTGATCCAACCACAACCCAACCTATACCCATTTACCAGCGTAATCGCTAAGGAACATAGTGCTGTCACGACGAACGGTTTGACGCTAAATGTGGATTGGCTGTTGGCTACGTAGCAGCGGAGCTCATGGATACGCACAGCTCGGATGTATCCCAAAACCATACGTGCGGGTCGTCGTCAGGCTCGCTAACAATTGCATCTTCGACGACAAGAAACATGTCATTTCGGCTGCGGTCATTCTCCGCTAATAATAAGTCCAATCAGTTTGTGAGCCGCTTTGTGATACGCATGACGGAACCCTACTGGGTTACGCAGAGCACAGGCCCACATCTATCTTGACTGACGTTTCTTGAGAAGCCGGTTGTCAGTTCTGGCGAAGAGATCAGGCGCCTTGGACAAGATATAGTGCAGCTGGTAAGATCAGAGTGGTGTTTATACTTCTGTATGTCGTTAGTGGACCACATTGTCAAACTTTTCTCTTCAAAATTCTGTTGCACAAGGGGACCAGACGGGTTGCTCCTCCTCACTCTAGCAGCTCAAAAGCGCCAAACTAAGTAGATTACTTCCTCGCACTTTCATAAATAAGCCAGCTCAAACGGATTGGAGGTTTAGGACATTGCTGCTATAGTGTGATCCAAAAGTGGGCTCCCATTCAATGTAACCGTTGGTATGCGTTGAGATGATGATATCATCACAGAATATTTCCGCAACGATGCGACAAGCACACACAGTGGCTAGATCAATATACTTTGGGACTCCTGTGCATCTCGTGCATTTCAGTCTCGCACTGTCCGTGCGCGTTTTAGCTACAGTTAAGTTTTAGCTACCCTAACATAATAACTACGTATATAAATTATATTATAACTCTACTACTAACGTAAACTACTACCGCGTAGTATAAACTAATAAGTAGAATAGTTTCTACTAAGACTACCTACTCCTATAACAACGGAAAATGTTATAACAAGTCAGCTGCTAAGTGCTGGAATGTTCATATCACCAGCCCTTGGGCACATTGAAATTCCGTTCTCATGATGGGAACCTAAGAAGCCTCATGCAGCGGATATCTTGCTGCATTCTGAGCACATCAGGACCCGCCGTAGTCGTACATTCCCATCCGCGTGCCAACTTTTTCACCGCTGACACGAAACCAAGGAACAACAGATAAAGTCGCGGCGGAGACATTGTTATGATATATTAGAGCCACATTAGTATTCTTTATACGTACATCTTACGTGCAAAGTATAACAAAACTGTAAAACTACAAGGAATGCCAAAGATGAAACCAAGAGAAAGCAAAAAACACAAAGAGCCAGCCAGGTGATACTGGACTACTGGATTGGGCTGAGTTTACAAGAACCGACGATGGGTACGTCACATTGTTGTTGTTCCCGTTCGAAGTGAGGTTGGTCTGAAAAATACCGTCGGTAATAGTACACGCTACGGTAGCCGTTTTGCATATGGGTGCGCTGGCATTCACGTCGTTGTACACGGCCCAGACGGACGCGACAGTAACGGTACTGCTTTGTGTCGGCGGCCCGAGCGAGTAGTTTGGGTTCCCGTCCGACCAATGGCTCAAAGCGAGGCGGCCAGGCGCCTGGGGCACGTTGGTGGCGATGGATCTAGAGTAATTTGCATCGAGGCCAAAGTGGACAACGTCAGGAAGCCAGATGAAGGACCACTCGTGGAAATCTTGGGTTAATGAGCTGGCTGTGCCCTTCCATGTCTCTCGCTGGTAGGTACTGTTGGATGGGTTGCCGTTGTCAAGATAAACCTGCGGCTTGACTGTGTATAATAGGGTTGGCTCGTCCCAGGCGTTAAGGGTCTCAATGTCGACCTCTGATGTGTCATTTTTGTAATGAAAAAAGGCCGCCACAGTCCCGGGAACATTTCCAAGGCGAAGTTGCGCATGATAGGAGCCATAGAAAAACGTTGCCGCCCGGGTGAAGACTTGCCCACAGGGAACCTTTTCTGACTCTGGAGGTGAAACGATGAGGTCGAGTCCAGCGTCAGAAATCTGTACTTGATTGGTCGAGAAGTTTCTGGTGTACGGTCTGTTGCGTGAGTTTATTTCGTACGTTGCTGGAATAAAAATATTGTCGCGCTGTTGGCGTGATACGGAGCTGAAATTGACGGCAAAGAAGCTAGTGAAAATGCTCTTAGTCGGGTCTCTCGAGTCGGTGAAGCCACAGTCGCAGTCCTGAACTTTCGACGCCATGGGCAGAAATAATCTCAGTAGGCTTGGTTCCTGCAGCGTCTGGCGAGTTGTTGAAGATCGGTGTAACACGAGAAAAGGGGGACTGTAGGGTTCTCTGTCGCAGTTCAGCTCGCACTCGTATTACTAGGGGATGCGCGTGTGGGGCAGTGCATTATGGTGGCTGGCTAGATGCGCAACTCGACCTCGACAGGTAAAGTCCCGTGCGCGCTACGAAATATGTAAGTAATCGAAAGGTTATTATCCACGACAGCAACAGACTGGGAGTGGCCGCACTACGAACAAAATGACTCGTTTCTAAAAACCAGGCCCATTTTCGGTCTATTCTAATTAACGTCAGTTACAAACAAGCTGCCTACCTAAGCGGGCTGCCTACACGCTTATATATATATATCAATAAACTTATACTGAGGTGGACGGGCCAACGAGCCACCACCACCCAACAAGCCACTTTTACATAATAATCTAAGCAAATTTCTAATATTAAAATAGCTACAACTTCTTTAAATATCAACCTCTTCAAATATTAACTTTTTTTTTAAAAAAAAACTTTTAAAGATTTACAATCTAGAAGCTTAGATTAAAAAATCTAGTATTTTACTATAGTTTAGTATAGCTTACTTATAGAAATATGTACTTTGCATATAAATATAAACTTTTTAACTAAGCTGTATTAAACTAAAGTAAAAGTCTAGATTTATTTATTTTTAAGGTATTAAAGGTGGTAGTTGTTGTTGTAGTTAAAATAGGTTTTCTAAAAAAGTAAAAAGCAGCTGCCTTCTACTAATTAGTTGCAAAAGTTAAAAAAAGATTATATGTAGTTAATAAATTTAAATAGTAAGTAGATAAAGTCCACGCGCTAAGCGCTTAGAGCAGAAAAGCTTAGACTACTAAGCAAAATTAAAGTTAAAATATATGCTAAAGGTACTAAAAAATAATACTAATTAGAACGTGTTTAATGGCAATTGCTAGCTTATAGCTAGCAACAAAATTGCGATAGAGGTAGAGGAGGTAGAGAAGAGTAAAGACACGTACGTTACTATAGCAAGAGCCTACAATACTTTATAAAAGCTCCCTACCTACTACTTCTTACTTTTAGAAGTCTTAATACTATATAGTACTGCATACAAATAACTTGCATATAAATAATATAATACTTAGACTATTCTTCTCTTTATTTAACATAAAGACTAATAGCTTACATTAAGTAAAGTTAAACTTTACTAGGTTACTATACAAGAAGCTATAGTAGTGGATTATAAAGCCTGCGTTTACCTTTAAAAAAAGTTATTAATATGTTTTTTTCTAATATTAAATTAGAATAGCTTACTAATACTTAGTGCGCTAAATAACTAATTCTATAGTAGTTAAATAATACTTTAGTTATGATCAACTATAATTATATAATATTTATAATTAAAATATATTTACTTATACTATTAGCTAATTATTATGTTAAATATTACATAATTTTAGTAATATAATAATACTTAATATAAAACTTATATTAATATTAAACCTAATACATGTTATTATTTTCCAGTTTAATATGTTCTTTATAACTATATTAATAATTACTATACCTTTTTCTTAGAGTTTAAACACAACTTTTACTTATTAGTATAAGTATAATAGATGTTTTTTTTTAGTATTCTAGTACGTTTTCTAAAAAAAATGTATATTATTTTATTTTATAAGCTATTAACTTTATTTTATAGACATTTATAAAGAGATTTTTTAAGGAATTTTTTTAACTTGTTAAAAATCTCTATAAGACAGCTTAATTTAGGCTTTAAAGCAAATTAAAATCTATTTCTTATGTTTCATTTTATACAAAGCGTTAGTTACAATTTCTTTTAGCATTTTTAGCATAATACTATAATTAGAAATAGGCTAATTTTATTAATAAAAGAAATAAGCTTAGTTGTTAAGATAACAATAACTATAGGTTATAAAAACTATACTGTAAAAAAATTAAGTTTAAATAATTAAGACTAGCTTATATACTACAAGATTACTAAGCTATTACGTAATTAGCGCTTATTTACATAACACTTAATTTTTTTACCCTTGAATTAGACTCTAAGTAAATAACATATAAACTTTTAAAATCTAATTATATTATGCTTATGTAAGCTAATTTAATATATTACTTAAGTAAAGATTTTTACACGTTTAGAAAAAAGTTTTATTAAAGTGTATTTATATATTATTTTTCCTTATACTTTAAGGGAATCTTGTTGCCAGCTATAGGCTAGCAATCGCCGTTGAACACGTTTCAATTGGTGTCGTTTTTTGGTACCTTTAGCAAATTTTTTCGACCCTGATTTTTGCTTGGTGGTCTAAGCTTTTCTGCTCCGAGCGCTTAGCGCGTGGACCTTATCTACCCACTGTTCAAATCTAGAGGGTAGCTGCTTTTCACTTTTTTTAGAAACCCCATTTTAACTACAACAACAACCACCACCTTTGACACCTTAAAAATAAATACTTTAAGGGAGATTGCAGGCGCAACCGTGATGACTAAGCAGCTTACTAAGCCGCCTATCCTAAAGAAGAAGTTCTTGGCTCTTCAAATCACTAACTCTCTTAGGTATAGCCTCTCTGGTTATAGAAATATTAAGCTTTAAAAACAACAACTTTTTTGATATCTTTTTTTTTGGTCACCCCTCTGTATTATAAGACTATACTAATGTCTTTAATTATAATGCTGCTAAAACCCTTTTACAATTAAAAAGTTTAAATTACGCAATCTCTATTTAACAAAGAAAAGAACCTCTTTATAGCTCTTTCTATACTCTTTCTTTTTATAAGCTTTAAGTGCTCTGTAAATATATTAAAAAAGCACTAAAAATAAATTTGTTGCAGCACTAGCCCTGCTAGCGCTTCTATACAATTTATACTAAAAAAAAATAGGACCCTTCGCCTTTGCGTAGATTACTATAGTCTCAACACTGTTATTATAAAAGATTATTGCCTACTTCCTCTAATTAAAGAGATACTAGACCTCCTGTTAGGCGTATACTACTACATAATATTAGATTTTAAAAACGCCTACTATTATCTAAGAATTAAAGCAAAAAATATTTAAGGTGTCAAAGGTGGTGGTTGTTGTTGTAGTCAAAATGGGGTTTCCAAAAAAAGTGAAAAGCAGCTACCCTCTACTAATCAGCCGCAAAAGTCCAAAAAAAGATTGTGTGTAGTCAACGAGATGCAAAAAATAAATAAAGGACTACTTTTAAAATATAATTTAAACATTTTAAATATCTTGTTATACTTTTTAAGCTTACAAATGCCCTAGCAAGCTTTTAAGCTTATATTAATAAGGCTTTAAAATGGTACTTAGATTATATATACAAAGTTTATCTAGATAATATTCTTATCTACACCTATAATAATAACATTACGCTACACTAGCGTGCTATACACGCTGTACTTAACTTTTTTAAAAAAGCAAAGTTATACATAAACTTGAAAAAGTGTATATTTGCTTTAAGCAAAGTTTATTTCTTAAAATTTATTATTATAAAAACCAGCATTTGCGTAAATTTAGCACGCGTTACTACTATTAAGTAGTAGCCTACACCTACTAGTATTAAAAAGCTGCAGTCTTTTCTAAGATTTATAAACTTTTATTAGCATTTTATTGAGAACTATGCTATAGAAATAGTACTTTTTATAGATATTTTAAAGGGGAAATTAGTATTTTACTAAAACAAGAACACACATGCTACCTTTATAAGGCTAAAGTAACACTGTATATATACGCCTATTTTGCGCTACTTTAAAAATACACGCGTAATTTATATTAAAATAAATACTTTTACTTTTACTATCTTAAGTATATTATCTTAACTATTTAAGAATAAAAAGTAGCATTTTGTGAAGATCGTCCGTAGATAATCTGTGTTGGTTCTCGGGGAATAAGTAAGTGCGATAGACGGGGGTTGTACTAGCACGTTTAGTAGAATAATGTAATAGTACAGGTAGTTGTGTTAGCACGTTTAGTAGAACAATGTAATAACATAGAAGGGTTAAGAATTAGGTAATCTTTAAATTGTACTTAAAGGTAAACACACTAAGCTATAAGAGCTTAATGCCTACTACTATATACTAAAAAAGTGTTATACTGTCCTCTAGAATTTTATGCTGTTCTACAGAATCCTATGCTATCCTATACGTAGGAGGTATAAGATTTTGTAGTACATTGTAAAACGCATATAACTTGTTTTATAAAGGATTTCCGCTAAGGCCCGTAGAATTACGTGCCTAGTATAAAGTAGTATTATTTGTTAGTACGCAAAGGCTTATCCTTTATTTAAGTAGTTTAAGATCTCTTTCTACCTCTATCCTTTATATATAGTCTATACCTTCTCTCTTCTTAAGTTTGTAACACTATCCTCCCCTTCTACATTCTTGTCCTTATAAACTAGCCTAATAGTTTTTTACAGTACTACTTATTATTACACACTTAGTAATTACATAAATAGTATTAGTTAACTTACTATAGTTGCTTATTAATATTATATTAAAAAGAGTTTACTGTATTAAATGTTTTTATTAAAGAAAGCATATAGAAATTGTAATAAAAATAAAGTTAAAAAGTATATTCTAGCAAAGGTGCTATTACTAGATTATTTACAGCTAGACTAAAAGTTAGCTTGATTAAAGTAGTAAGAGTTTAAAACTAATATAGTAAAGTTAGTTATACTTACGGTATTATTAGTAGTGTATATAATTTTTTTTTTTTTTAAAAATAGTATAAAGTACTAGCGCGTTATAAGTAGTAGTTAATAAATAAGTTAAAAGAATTTATTAAAAAATTAAAGCCTTAAAAGCTGTAGAAGATATTAAATATAAGGTTAGTATACAAAAAAGTAGCTTAATGCCTAGCACGTGTAAAAATCGTCTGTAGATAATCTATGTTAGTTCTCTTAGAATAAGTAAGTGCGATAGACAGGGGGTTGTACTAGCATAATTAGTAGATCAATGTAATAGTATAAGTAGTTGTGTTAGCATAATTAGTAGATTAATGTAATAACACAAAGAGGTTAAGAATTAAGTAATTCTTAAATTGCACTTAAAGTTAAACACAATAAACTATAAAGGTTTATTACCTATGCTATATACCTAAGAGAGTGTTATGTTATTCTATACGTCCTACATTGTCCTATGCGTAAGACGTCGTGGGATTCTATAGTATATTGTAGGACGCACGTAGCCTGTCCTATAGAAGATCTCTACCAAGACTGTAAGATTACGTGCTAGATGCAAGGTAACGTTATCTATTAGTACACAAAGGTTTATCCTTTATCTAAGTTACTTAGGGTCTCTTCCTACTACTATTTTTTCTACATAGTTAGTGTATTCCCTCTCTTTAAGTTTATAACACTATTCTCTCCTTCTCTTATTTATATTCCTATAAATTAGCTTAATAGTTTCTTATAGTACTGCTTATTATTACACTACTAGTAATTACATTAATAAAACTAGTCTACTTACTATAGTTACTTATTAATATTACATAAAAAATAATTTAAAGTGTTATATATTATTATTAAAAAAGAAGTGTAGAAATTACTATTGCAATAGTATAAAAAAATATATTTTAGTAGAAGTTTCTTTACTAAATTACTTAAAGTTAGACTAAGAGCTAGCTTGCTTAAAATAATAAGAGTCTAAAGCTAATATAGTAAAGTTAGTAGTACTAAAAGCACTTTTAGTAGCGTGTATAAAGAAAAATTAGCTTTATAAATAGTATAAAGTATTAGCGCGTTATAAGTAAGAATTAATAAATAAGTTAAAAAAGTTTATTAAAGAGATTAAAGCTTTAGAGGCTGTAAAGAATATTAACTATAAAGTTAATATTTTTAAAAGTAGTCTAATACCTAGTACTTTAGCGTTAAATTAAAGCACTTTTTCTCTAACTTATTTAGAAAGTAATTTTATTTTTAACAACTTTCTTGTTAAGTTATATAGTACTACGCAAGTAGCTAGCAGTAGTTTATAAAGTTTATATTTAGTTTTTATATATTATCACTTTTAGAATAGCTTAACTATTTAACTAGGTATTTGTTACTATTATTTTCTATCTAATATATAATAATTTTTTTAACTTTAAATTTGTTTTCTTTTTCTGTTTTATAGTAGAAGGTTTTCTAGAGTAGCGTCTCTAGGTTTACTAGTTCTAATATATTAATACAAAATCTTAGGTAGATCTTTGCATCTAGTAGAAGGTTAATTATATATATAACTAGTCCTTTCTAGTTTAGAATTAAAAATAATTTAACTTTAATATTATTAAGTTTTTTATTTAGATGTTTAGTGCAAAAATTCTTTATAAGCAAATGTACTTTACTCTTTTTTTTTTAGCTAAAGTACTATTTTTTATTCTTAGTTAATATATAAAATGCTTTAGTATTAAGCCTTCTTAAGTATTATTTTAAGTAACTTATATACTATTTTAAGCTTATTAGCTGTTACAATAGCTACTTCTATTTTCTAGCTTAGAAATATACGTGTAAAAAAATTTAGGTGTCTTCTATAGTTTATATAAAATAGTATTTATTTTATAAATTTTAATATTTTTTTGTTATATACTATTTATGCTATAAGTAATAATAATACTTTGTTGTTTTGCTATTAATTAATATATATTTTAAAATAAGCTTTTATTATACAATTTATTTATTCTGTTTATTTGTTTATTTGCAGGTAATAAGCTGTTAATAGTTTTTATTTTATTCTAATTATAGCTAATAGCGTTATTTAAAAGTTAAAAATAAAGAGCTTATTTCTATTACTAATAATTAACTTTAGTATACTATAGTGCTTAATAATTTAGTTGTTAATAATATGTGCTAACTATACTACTATAAAATCTTTCTTAAAAGTAATGTACTCTACTTGTTTTATAAATTAATTAACTACTATAAGAATTGCGTTGTAAGATACTTTAGTAATAAAGACTTTTAAAACTAGTAGGCCTATAACAAAGTTTATAGAAATGTCTAACTATAGTGCGTTAAGTAGCTTTATTACTTACATTTTTCTATAGAGTGCGTAGGTGCTGTGCTTGTTCTTTTAATAGTCTGCGCACTTAGTAATAAAAAAAGTAACTTTATTTTTTATTTTTAAAAACTTATAATTTTTTTAATAAGTTTCATAGTTTGTGTAATACTAAGATAACTATATACAAAGTTATTATAATATTATTTAATAATTACCTTCTATAACTTTTCTAGTATGTTAAGTGTAATTTATAAAACTACGTTTAGCATTTTTGCTAGTCCTAGTAATTTATCTTTATTAATCTTAAGTATTACAGTTTTAATAATTTCTTTTATTTCTACAATATTATATTGTTAGCTAAAAGCATCTACTTTACTATTATTCTTTTTAAGTATATATATAATCTTAAACTTATATTATTTAAGTAGTTCTAACTATTTTACTTATTGTTAGTTAAGTACTTTAGTAGTTATAAAGTTAACTAAGTTCTTATAATTTATAAATATTATAAGTTTTAAGTAGCTTTCTATATATACTCTTTAATACTATAAGTATACAATAATAACTAGTAGCTCCTTATTATAGACGTTGTATTATTCTTCTAGTTTAGAGAATTTTTGTAAATAGTATATAATTAAGTGCTATTTGCCTTTATACAGTTAACTAGCGCAGCCTTTAAGTATAAAGTCTAATACATTAGTCTTAAAGCGTAATAGTTATCTTACTTAAAATATTTTAAAGTATAGTAGTTTTATACTTACTTTCTTAAGCATCTAAAAGGCGTCTTCTACTTTTTTACTTTACTTAAAGAGTATTTTTTTCCTTATAAGTCTTATTAACAAGATAGTAATTTTAAAGTAATTCTTAATAAACTATTAGTTAAAGTTTAAAGATTCTAAAAATAATTATATTTTTTTTAACTATTATTAGGTGTAGTTATTTTTTAACTACTTATATTTTTTTTTTACTTATTTATACTTTCTATACTCCTACTATGTATCTAAAAAAAATAACTTTTTTTTTATAAAACTTATATTTTTCTAGTTTAAGCTAGAGGTTAAACTAGTCTAAGCACTTTAGTACTATGCAGACGTGTTTTACATAATCTCTTAAGTTCTTAAAGTAGACAAGAATGTTATCTAAGTATACTATAACAAAGATATATAAATATACTTTTAACATATTATTAATAAGTTCTTAAAATATTACTAAGGTATTTATAAGCCTAAATAGTATAATAGTATATTTGTAATATCTATATTATATTTAAAATACTATTTTCTATTTTTTACCTTTTTTTATCCTAATAAGGTAGTATCTATCTTAAAAGTCTAATATAGTAAAGACTTTAGCGTAAGATAATTAATTCTAAAGCTTTATAATATTTAGTAATAAGTATTAATTCTTTACTATAATATTATTAAGTTTCTAGTAATTTACGCACATCTTTAGTAGCTTATTCTTTTTTAGTATAAAAAGTATAAGGAATTCTACTAGTAATATTAAAAGTTTAATATATTCTTTTTTTAAATTCTTATTTAGCTTAGTCCTTAGTTTCTTAAGTTCTATTTCTAATAGTTAATAAATTAGCCTAAAGAGTAAAGTCTTCTCTTCTTTTAGAATAATCTTATAGTCTTAGAGTTAGTGTCTTAGTAAGGCTTTACTATTTACTACTTTTATAAAAAAGTGCTAAAATTCTTTATACTTTTTTAAAATATCTAAAGTTACATGCTTTTCTAAAACTCTAACTTTGTAATCTAAAAGTGCTCTACTAATGTTTATTAAGTTAAACTTTTGTGTTATAAGGCTATTTTTAATTAAAGTCTACTATCTCTTAGTAATATTGTTAATTTTCTTTTTATTTACTATTATAGTTATTAAATGTATAGGCTAGCTTGTAGTTGCGTTTAATTTACAGCACTTAAATAAAAACTTTTTTAACTTCTAGTTAATCTTTAAGTTGTGTTCTTATAACTAAGAAATTCCTAATATAATATTATAGGTAGCTAATTTAAAGACATCTAGGTCTAACTTTTTTTTATATTTCTAGATACTAAGCGTTACTTTACTAACCTTGTGTATAACAGTTATCTTGCCTAGTATAAGCTAACTATTTACTATATATAGTAAGTAGAGTTCTTATTTTCTTAGTATTTATAAGCTTACTACTTACACTACTTAAAAAAAAATAAAGTTAACTTAAGAGCTAAAATCTACTAATACTATTATCTAATATCTATTAAGCTTTACTAGTAGCTTAAAAAGGCTTAGAAAGTTAATTACGTTTATTGCTCTAGCAGTTCTAAGTATTTAAGGCGTTTATCTAAAAAAGACTATGTACTAAATCTATAAAACTTCTTAGCAACTATATATAGTTTATATTTAATATTAAAGCATATATGCTATAAGAGCTAGTTATACTCCTATACACAAGTTCTATTCTTATAATCCTTTTACTATATTATATATATCTACAAGGTCTCTTCTAAATTATTATATTTATAAAAGTATAAGCTATATTATTTATTTTATAAGTGTACTACGCATTTGTTGTTTAGGTAGTTATACTATAAGTATTAGCATCAAGGCATTCCTTTTAGTTTCTTAAAAAACTATCCTAATCTATACTTATTTAAATAATATATAGTGTAGCTGTTATGTGTACATGCTGTCTAGAAGTACCTTGCGTGTTCTAGATTACGCAGGTTTATCTAATAATATATATTTATTACGCAGCTATTACTCTAAGTTCTGCGCTTTTAGCGTGTTGCCTAAAGTTTTTTATAAATCTCCTTTTTCTCTTTATTTAAGAGTTAGTGCGTTAGTTTATTCTAAGATACTTTAATATTTTAAGTTTATTTCTATACAAAGTTATTATACAGAGCTTTATTAATAGTTACTTTTAAAATAATTCTTTTTTTTTATAGTTCTTCTAGTAAATTAGTATATTAGTAGTATTCTATTAATATTTCTTTATAAAGTTTTATAAAGATATCTTTAAATTATCTAAGCTACTTTAGTAGAATATTAATTTTCTTAGCTAAGTTATTTAAGCATTGCGTTTCTAAAAGTAGTAGTACTTATATATTAATATCTTATTTATTTAACATAGTAGAGTGTTTCTGTACAGCTAGTAGTAAAATTTCCTAGTTCTAAGCTGTTAGTTTTTCCTTTGCTACTAGTATAGAAGGCTAGTAAGTTTTTTAGAACCTAGCTATCTTTTTATACTTAGTTTAGTTAGCTAAAGTTGCTTTTATTCTTTTATTAAGTATTATCTTAGAGACGTTGTCGTCTAAAGCTTCTTTTAGAGTAATTATAAAAAAGTTATTTAAACTATTAATATTTGCCTAGTCTTATCTTTAAACTATAATAGTAGGTTAAGTAATAACATTTTATTCTTTCTTTAGATTATTACTAAGTACTACATAGTAAAGAACATTTAACTATTATATTACTTTGCTTTAGCTCTAGCAGTCCTGCTTTATATAACTTTCTTTACTATATATATAGTAAGTAATTTCTTTCTTACTATTCTTATTATACTAAAACTTACTTTTCTTAAGTCCTTTATTAAGGTTGTTAAAGTGTATAGGCTTATAGCTGTTAGTTACATAATATCTTAGAATTCTAGGCGTATTATTTTGTTATTAACTTTAGTTAGAGTATAGGCGTTAATAAGTTTAACGTAGTTAGGCGTCTATATTTCTAGGTATACAATTTCTTTATAAAAACAGTTATTCTTTTAACTTAAGCTTATAAAAGTTATTATCTACTTAAATAGCTTTAGCTATAAGTTTGTTAAGCGTGTTAAGAGTAGCTCTGCTTCGCATAAGTTCTATACGTATAGCTAGTTTAAAACCTTATTAGTATATTTGTATTAAAGCGTTGTTGTTCTATTTAATAACTATTTAGTACTACTAAAACTCTATTATATAGTTAGCTGCAAAGCAAGTTTATTATAACTTTTAAATTTTTTGTTCTACTACTACAGATTTCTTAAAGAGTAGAAATCTCTTTCTTATTTCTATTTTAAAATTGTCCTAGTCTTTAACAAGTGCTTTATTAGCATTATTATTAATAGTTATATTTATATATTAATAAAAAATAAGATTAGCTTATTTTTTAGTAGCTCTTTGTAAGAACGTAAAGGCTTATATAACTATGTTATTATTATTAATCTTAGTTTCTTTATTGTAGAAGTATTTATTAACTTAGAGTAGCTATGCTTTAAGCTTATTGCAGTTACTGTAGTAAGTTTTAAGCTTATTAGCATGCGTAGTTGTTCCTATAGTTTAGGAATTAGCAGAGGTGTTTATAGCAGTATTACTTATCTTAAAGGTGTTTAAAGTATAAAGATTATCTATAGATAATCTATATTAGTTCTTTTAAAATAAGTAAGTATAATAGACAAAAGGTTATACTAGCACAATTAGTAAATTAATGTAATAGTATAAGTAGTTATATTAGCATAATTAGTAGATTAATATAATAACATAAAAAAGTTAAAAATTAAGTAATCCTTAAATTATACATAAAGTTAAACATAATAAACTATAAAAGTTTATTGCTTATGCTATATACCTAAGAGAGTGTTATGTTGTCCTATACGTCCTACATTATCCTATGCGTAAGACGTCGTAGAATTCTATAGTACATTGTAGAACACACGTAGCCTGTCCTATAGAGGATCTCCGCCAAGACTGTAGGATCACGTGCTAGATGCAAGGTAGCGTTATCCATTAGTACACAAAGGTCTGTCCTTTATCTAGGTTACCTAGGGTCTCTTCCTGCCACTATCCTTCCTACATAGTTAGTGTGTTCCCTCTCTTTAAGTTCGTAACAGCACGCTATTATTAGATTAAAGCGCGTTCTCTTCTATCTATTTAAAAGGTAATTTTACTTTTAACAACTTCTTAAGTAAGTTGTATAGTACTATGCAAGTAGTTAGTAACAATTTATAAAGTTTATATTTATTTATTATATATTTTTACTATTTAAGTATTTTAATTATTTAACTAAGTATTCTTTGCTATTGTCTTATGCTTAGTGTGCAAGGATCTTCTTAACTTTAAATTTTTTTTTTTAAAAATAAAAAGTTCTTTATAATAGCGTTTTTAAGTCTACTAGTTCTAATATGTTAATATAGAGTTTTAAGTAGATTTTTATATTAAGTAGATAGTTAAGTATATATATAACTAGTTCCTTTTAGTCTAGAATTAAAAATAGTCTAACTTTAACGTTATTAAGTTCTTTATTAGGTTATTTAGTATAAAATATTTTTATAAGTAAATATTCTTTATTTTTCTTTTTTAGCTAAGGTGCTGTTTTTTGTTTTTAGTTAATATATAAAATGCTTTAGCGTTAAGCCTTTTTAAGTGTTATTTTAAGTAACTTATGTACTATTTTTAGCTTATTAGCTGTTACAATAGCTACTTTTATTTTCTAGCTTAGAAATATTTATATAAAAAGATTTAGGGGTTTTTTATAGTTTGCGTAAAATAGTATTTATTTTTTAAATTTTAAAATCTTATTATTGTATACTATTTATACTATAAGTAGTAGTCATACCTAGTTGTTTTGCTGTTAAATAATATATATTCTAAAATAGACTTTTATTATATAGTATATTGATTCTATCTATCTATCTGTTTATAGGTAATAAGCTGTTAATAGCTTTTATTTTATTTGAATTGTAGCTAATAGTGTTGTTTAAAAGTTAGAAGTAAAGAGCTTGTCTTTATTACTAATTATTAACTTTAGTATACTATAGTGTCTAATAATTTAATTGTTAATAGCGTGTACTAGCTGTACTACTATAAAAAAAAACCTAAAGGCAATATACTTTACTTATTTTTTAAATTAATTAACTACTATAAGAATTGCGTTATACAATACTTTAGTAATAAGGTTTTTTAAGACTAGTAGGCCTGTAACAAAGTCTATAAAGATGTCTAACTATAGTACGTTAATTAGCTCTATTGCTTATATTTCTTTATAAGGTGTGTAGGTACTGTGCTTATTCTTTTAATAGTCTATGCATTTAGTAATAAAAAAGTAACTTTATCTTTTATTTCTAAAAACTTGTAATTTCTCTTAGTAAGTTTTATAATTTAGGTAATTTTAAGGTAACTATATACAAAGTTAATATAATATTATTCAATAATTACTTTTTGTAATTTTATTAGTACACTACGTATAATTTATAAAACTACGTTTAGTGTTTTTGCTAGTCCTAATAATTTATTTTTATTAATTTTAAGTGTTATAGTATTAATAATTTCCTTGGTTCTTATAATATTATATTATTAGCTAAAAGCATCTACCATACTATTGTCTTTTCTTAGTGTATATATAATCTTAAACTTATATTATCTAAGTAATACTTATTATTAGTTAAGTACTTTAGTAGTTATAAAGTTAACTAAGTTCTTATAATTTATAAATATTATAAGTTTTAAGTAGCTTTCTGCGTATACTCTCTAATGCTGTAAGTATGTAATAATAGCTAATAGCTTTTTATTATAGACGTTATATTGTTCTTCTAGTCTAGAGGATTTTTATTGATAGTACGCAATAGGGTGCTATTTACCTTTATTTATTTTTTAAGGTATCAAAGGTGGCGGTTGTTGTTGTAGTCAAAATAGGTTTTCTAAAAAAGTAAAATGCAGCTGCCCCCTACTAATTAGTCGCAAAAGTTAAAAAAAGATTATGTGTAGTTAACAAAATTCAAACAGTAAGTAGATAAAGTCTACGCGCTAAGCGCTTAGAGCAGAAAAGCTTAGACTACTAAGCAAAATTAGAGTTAAAAAATTTGCTAGAGGTACTAAAAAACAATACTAATTAAAAAGTATTTAACAGTAATTGCTAGCCTATAGCTAGCAACAAGATTGCAATAGAGGTAGAGGAAGTAGAGGAAAGTAAGGACACGTACGTTATTGTAGCAGGAGCCTGCAATACTTTTTAAAAGCTTTTTGTTTACTGCTTTTTACTTTTAGAATTTCTTATACTATATAGTACTACATATAAATAACTTGCATATAAATAATATAATACTTAGACTATTTTTCTTTTTATTTAACACAAAGACTAATAGCTACACACGTTATTATTCTAGAGCCATCTCTCACTATCTTCTGTGGTGTGAAGCAAGTACTATTGCCTGAAGCCACCCCTTACACTTATATTAAGTAAAATTAAACTTTACTAAGTTACTATATAAGAAGCTATAGTAGTAGATTACAAAGCCTGCGTTTACTTTTATTAAGCAGCCTTTCTAGTTAGTTAAAGAGGAGCTGTTAGCAGTAGCTTTTATAGTAATTAGGTAGACGTAAAAGTTAAATTTTATTATTTATTAATACTTTATTAATGCGTTTAGTATTTTAGATGTTAAAGTTATAATAAAAGTTATAAAAAGCTTATTTAGCAGCAAGTCTATTAAATACACTACGCATGTTAATAGTCTAGGTATAGTAATAGTATGTTATCCTACTAATTTCCTTCTGCGCAAATACAACCCTAGTAGAGAAACCTTATAGTAGCTTTATAAAAAGCAAAAGCGTATTAAAATAGCTATTAAGTAGCTAGAACAAACTAATAAGTAGAAAAACTTTATAAGTTGCCTTTAGAAATAAAAAAGCTATGCTTAAATAGTAATACTGTTGTTGTATGTTTACATCTAAGTATAAGCGTATGCTAGAAACGCTACAACTGCAACACCGCTAAGATAGCAACAGAGATAATAAAAGTTGCAGTTATTAGTAAATAGTTATTAGTTAAGACAGTTAGTTAGAAAGATATTACGCATTTTTATTTCTATCTAAACATGCGACACACTAATTGCGTGCTAGTAATACTAAACAAGGGGACATAAGCCTAGATACCTGTTGTTAGCAATAAATATTTTTTTACTATAAAGATGTCTACAAAATGTGTAGTTACATTAAAAGGTTGTCTTAAAAGGCTGCAGCTAGCTATCTACCTTTATATAGTTAACTAGCACAGCCTCCTAGCGCAAAGTCTAATATATTAGTTTTAAAATATATTAGTTGTTTAACTTAAAATATATAAAAGTATAGTAGTTCTATACTTACTTTTTTTAAGTATCCAGAAAGTATTTTCTACTTTTTTACTTTACTTAAAAAGTATTTTTTTTCTTATAAGTCTTGTTAACAGAATAGCAATCTTAGAGTAGTCTTTAATAAACTATTTATTAAAGTTGAAAAATTCTAAGAATAATTATATGTTTTTTACTATTATTAGTTATAGCTATTTCTTAACTACTTAATTTTTTTTATACTTATTTATACTCTTTGTGCTTCTACTATGTATTTAAAGAAAATAACTTTATTTTTATAAAACTTATATTTTTCTAGTTTAAGTTAAAAGTTAAACTAGTTTAAGCACTTTAGTACTGTACAGACGTGTTCTATATAATCTTTTAAAGTCTAAGAGTAGACAAAGATGTTATCTAAGTATACTACAATTAAGATATTTTAATATACTTTTAATATATTATTAATAAGTTTTTGTAATATTACTAGAGCGTTTGTAAGCTTAAATAGTATAATAGTATATTTATTATATTTATATTATATTTTTAATGCTATTTTCTATTCTTTACTTTTATTTATTTTAATAAAGTAATATTTATTCTAGAAGTCTAATGCTGTAAAAACTTTAGCGTAGAATAATTAATTTTAAAGCTTTATAATATTTAGTAAAATGTTTTAATTTTTTACTATAATGTAGTTAAGTTTTAAGTAATTAACGCACATTTTTAGTAGCTTATTTTTTTTTAGTATAAAGAGTATAAAAAATCTTGCTAGTAATATTAAAAGTTTAATATATTTCTTTTAAATTTTTATTTAGCTTAGTCTTTAGTTTCTTAAGTTTTATTTTTAATATTTAATAAATTAGCTTAAAGAGTAGAGTTTGCTTTTCTTCTAGGATAATTTTATAGTCTTAGAGTTAGTATTTTAGTAAGGCTTTGCTATTTACTACTTTTCTAAAAAAGTGCTAAAATTCTTTATACTTTTTTAAAATATCTAAAGTTATATATTACTTTAAAACTTTAACTTTATAACTTAAAGGTGCCTTGCTAGTATTTATTAAGTTAAACTCTTATTTTATAAGGCTTATTTTTAGTTTAAGTTTACTGTCTTTTAGCAATATTATAAATTTTCTATTAATTTACTATTATAGTTCTTAGACATATAGGCTAGCTTATATTTGCGTCTAATTTATAGTACTTAAATAAAAACTTTTTTAACATTTAGTTAATTTATAAGTTGCATTTTTATAACTAAAAAAGTTCTAATATAATGTTGTAGGTAGCTAATTTAAATATATCTAGGTCTAATTTTTTTTGTATTTCTAAATGCTAAGCATTACTTTGTTAACCTTGTGCGTAATAGTTGTCTTGCCTAGCATAAGCTAACTATTTACTATATTTATTTTTACAGTATTAAAGGTGGCGGTTGTTGTTGTAGTCAAAATAGGTTTTCTAAAAAAGTAAAATGCAGCTGCCCTCTACTAATTAGTCGCAAAAGTAAAAAAAAGATTATGTGTAGTTAACAAAATTTAAACAGTAAGTAGATAAGGTCCACGCGCTAAGCGCTTAGAGCAGAAAAGCTTAGACCACTAAGCAAAATCAGGGTTAAAAAATTTGCTAGAGGTACTAAAAAATAATACTAATTAAAAAGTGTTTAACAGTAATTGCTAGCCTATAGCTAGCAACAAGATTGCAATAGAGGTAGAGGAGGTAGAGGAGAGTAAGGACACGTACGTCACCGCAGCGGGAGTCTGCAATACTTCATAAAAGCTCCCTGCCTGCTGCTACTTATTTAGTATAGTGTAGTACTTCTGTATAGCTAGTAGTAAATTTTTTTAGTCTATTAGCTTTTTTTATGTAACTAGTATAGAGGGCTAGTAAGTTTTTTAAAACCTAGCTTTTTTTTTATGCTTAGTTTAGTTAGCTAAAGTTACTTTTATTTCTTTATTAAGCATTATCTTAAAGATATTGTTATCTAAGGCTTTCTTTAAAGTAATTATAAAGAGATTATCTAGACTATTAATGTTTACCTAGTCCTATTTTTAGACTATAATAGTAAGTTAAGTAATAACATTTTATTCTTCCTTTAGATTGTTGCTAAATACTATATAGTAAAGAATATTTAACTATTATGTTACTTTGCCTTAGCTCTAGTAGTTCTACTTTATATAACCTTCTTTACTATATATATAGTAAGTAATTTTTTTCTTGCTACTTTTATTATTTTAAAACTTATTTTTTTTAAGCCTTTAATTAAAGTTGTTAAAGTGCATAAGCTTATAGCTATTAGTTATATAATATTCCAAAATCTTAAAAGTGTTGTTTTGTTGTTAACTTTAGTTAAAATATAAATGCTAAAGTATTTAATAAAGTTAAGCATTTATATTTATAAGTATACAATTTCTCTATATAAACAGTTTTTTTTTAACTTTAGCTTATAAAGATTATTATTTACTTAAATAGCTTTAGCTATAAGTTTATTAAGTATGTTAAATATAGTTTTGCTTTATATAAGTTCTACTTATACAGCTAGTTTAAGACCTTGTTAGTATATTTATATTAAAGTGCTGTTATTTTATTTAGTAACTATTTAGTACTATTAAAACTTTATTATATAGTTAGCTATAGAGTAAGTTTGTTGTAACTTTTAAATCTTTTATTCTGCTAATATAGATTCCTTAAAGAGTAAAAATACCTTTATTTTTTTATTTTAAAGTTGTTTTAGTCTTTAATAAGTGCTTTATTAACATTATTATTAATAGTAATATTTATATATTAATAAAAAATAAAATTAGCTTATTTCTTAGTAGCTTCTTATAGTAACGTAAAGGCCTATACAACTGTGTTATCATTATTAATTTTAGTTTTTTTAATATAGAAGTCTTTATTAACTTTAAGTAGCTATTTCTTAAGCTTATTATAATCACTATAGTAAGTATTAGGCATATTAGCTTACGTAGTTATTTTTATAGTTAAGATATTAGTAAAGGTGTTTATTGTAGTATTACTTATCTTAAAAGTATTTAAAGTATAAAGATTATTTATAAATAATTTATATTAGTTTTTGAAGAATAAGTAAGTGTAATAGATAAAAGTTGTACTAGCACGTTTAGTAAAGTAATATAATAGTATAAGTAGTTGTGTTAGCACATTTAGTAGAACAGTATAATAATATAGAAAGGTTAAGAATTAAGTAATCTCTAGATTATACTTAAAGTTAAATAGACTAAGCTATAAGAGCTTAATACCTACTACTATATACTAAAAGAGTGTTATACTATTTTATAGAATCCTATACTGTCTTACAGAATCCTATACTATCCTATGCGTAGGACGTGTAGAATTTCGTAGTCTATTGTAGAACGCATGTAACTTATTTTATAAAGAATCTCTGCTAAAGCCTGTAGGATTACGTGCCTAGTGCGGGGTAGCGTTATCTATTAGCACGCAAAGGCTTATCCTTTGTTTAGGTAGTCTAGGATCTCTTCTTGCCTCTATCCTTTATACATAGTCTGTACCTTTTCTCTTCTTAAGTTCGTAACACATTTTATTATATTTTACTTATAAAAACTATAAAACGCTAAGATAAACTATAAAGTATACAACTTTAAACTCTTAGCTATTATATAAAGTTTTAAGAAACAGTAATACTATCTAGAAGGTGCTTAACACTCTATTTAAGTGTTAATAAATTATAACAACTTATACTTTATACGCGCTGTATAGAAGCTAAACTAGCATTAAGCACGCTAAGCTCTATATTTAGAAGCTTTTAATTTTAAAGTTAAGTACTACTTAAGGCATATAAACTTTGCAAATAGACTATTAAAAAAAGTAGATTATAAATAAAAGAACTTATTGTAGAGAACAAGGAGCTGGTAACAGTAGTTTAGAAGAACTAGATAGTTAATTGTATCTTTCTATCTGCGTCTAGGACGCTCTCTATATACAAAAAAAATATTGTAGTTTGTAAAAAGTAGTGTAGAGCTTAGAGAGATTCTTCTAAGCCTAGCAAGTATTCTGTAGAGTTTAGATGCTTTTTTCTAAACTTAGCGTAAAAGCTTTAAGGCTTAGCGCTTAGCGCTGCGCGCGCTGCGTAAGCCTTAACGCTTATGCCTAGAGCCTTATAGCTAGAGCCTTGTAGCTAAGGCGCGTAGCTAATATTTGCAATATACTCTTTAGGTAACTAAGACTTTAGTTAGCTATACAGAGCTCTATATAGTTATAGCGCGTTTTATAATATGCTGCGTACGCGCGGCTTAGCGTAAGGCGCTAAAACAATAATAAATTTTTAAGCTTCTTAGGCTTAGTATCTAACACTACTATAGCTGCTGTAAGTATTACTTAGTAACTTGTCTAAGTTTTTTAAAAGCAATACTAATTGCTTTTATTAGTACTTTTTATTTTTTAAGGTATTAAAGGTGGTGGTTATTGTTGTAGTTAAAATAGGGTTTCTAAAAAAAGTAAAAAGCAGCTACCCTCTACTAATTAGTCGCAAAAGTTAAAAAAAAAATTATGTGTAGTTAATAAGATTTAAACAGTAAGTAAAAAAAAATTTGCTAAAGGTACTAAAAAACAACACTAATTAAAACGTGTTTAACAGCAATTGCTAGCTTATAGCTAGCAACAAGATTATAATAGAGATAGAGGAGGAGGGTAAGGACACATACGTTACTGCAGTAGGAGCTTACAATACTTCTTTATAAAAGCTCTCTGCCTGCTGCTTCTTACCTTTAGGATTTCCTACACTACACAGTACCGCATACAAACAACTCGTATACAAACAATACAATGCTTAGACTATTCTTCTCCCCCTTTAACACGAAGACTAATGGCTCACATTAAGTAAAGTTAGACCTCACCAAGTCACTATACTAGAAGCTATGGTGGTGGATCACGAAGCCGGCGTTCACCGTTATTAGTACTATTATACTTTTATATAGCTTCTTAGGCTACTATGCGCTACTCTATACTCTTTTATAGTTTCTAGCTCTATTTTAGCACTTCTTTTGTTTAGTTACTAACTTTATATAGAAGTTAAAACTATAAAAAGCTGCTACTGCTTATGCTACTGCTGTGCTGCTTTTACTTTTGCTTACGCTTTTGCTGCTACTGTTACCGCCTTTGCTAGTAGCGCGGCCGCCTTTAAAACGCGCTTCTTGCGCTAAGTTAACTAGTGTTACTTTAGGTATAGCACTAGCCTGCATGTTTAAAAAGCGTGTAGGTAAAGTTAAAACTCTAGTTAAGACTACTTGCAAGGGTAAGACTTTAGTAGCAACTTCTAAGTGCTAAAGTAAACTTAGTATATATTCTAACGTGCTTTATTTTAAGTGCGTTAAAAGCGATTTATTTAGTAACTCTAATAAAGCTTATTAAAATAAAGCTTTAAGCTTTAGAACGCGCTGCTAGTAGTGCTTTAATAAAAAGACTTATAAAGTCTTATATATATTTTTTTCTTAAACTTTAAGTTTCTACTAATAAGTAAAGTTCTTAAATTGCTATTTTTTTAGCTAAGAAGCTTTTTACTAAGCTTTAGAAAGATGTGCTGCTGTATGCCCTTTTTCTATTTTTTTTTTAAGTTTTTTATACTAATAAATTATAGAGTAAGTAGGCTAAAAAGCTTATAAGCTGCTGTCTGCATCTTTTTAGAGAAAGCAGCTAAAGAAAAAAAGTCTAAAGAGGGCTTTAAAAGTAAAGTAAAGAAAAAAGAAAGTTAGAATAACTAAAAAAAGTCTACTAGCTTTTTTAATAGTCTTCTTGCGCGTTGTCTGCCCGCTAAAGAGCTGTTAAATAAGCTAGTTAACCTCCTAGTTACCTAAAAACTTATTAAGAGAGAGTTGTTCTCTTATAATTTTATAAGTTTTTTAAAGGTAAAGGGCTTATCTACTTTAATAATTAAATATTTTTTTTTAAACAATTTTTTTTGTAATCTTTTATAAGACACGCGTTTTATATTAATAAGCTTCTTAAAGTGCTTAAGTTTTAACTTTAATAAGTACTTAGTAAGTCTATTAGCTAGCATCTTAGCTGTTAGTAAATATTTAATCTAAAATAAGCCTTTAGCGTGCTTTTAGCAGAGCTACATGTTGTATATATTAATATAATAAAGCTTAGTAGTTATTAATTTTTACTTTTTAATAACTAGGCGTATAGTTTGTTAGTTGTTATAAAAGATTTTCTAGGCTTTTAAAACTATAAGCTTAAACTCTTTACATAGTTTTTTAAGTGCTATCAATTTTTTTACTATATACTTTAATGCAAGAAGCTTAGCCTTTATAGTTAAAATTGTTACTATAGCTTAATAAGCTGCTTTTTGAATAATTAGACTTTTAAAGAGCATAATAATATAGCCTTAAGATAATTAATAAGTCTATAAATTATTTTCAAAAAACGTGTATTTTTATATAGTAAGCTCTTTATTATTATTTTTGCTATATATAATCTTTTTATGCCTTATATAGTAAAGATATTATATAAAGTAATCTACAGCCTTTATATAAGCATCTAAAAAGTTAGTAAGAAAGTAGAAGAGCTTAGAAACTGCGTAGGTAGTGTTAGGACGTAGCATAATAGCTGTATATAGCAACCTACTAACGCGCTTTTAGTAGGCCTTAATTTAAGGCTTTTAGGCCTCTTCTAGATTTTTAACTAGCTTCTTTAAAGGCAGAAGAGTTTAGGGGAACCTACTAAAAGTGTTTCAGTTAAACTTTTTAGCAACTTTATTAATATATGTATTGTGTAGTAGTAATATTATGCGCTTTTTATAATTTTTTATAATTCTTATCTTTAAAAACTAGCTTACTTTCTTTCTTATTCTTAACTTTGTAAGTGTCTTTAATAGATTTAAAGAGCTTATAGGCTCTAGTTTAGTAAGTTTAATAATATATAAAAAGTATATTATTTATATAAAATATTAGGAGGAGCTCGCAGTCTTTAGTAAAAAAAAGGCATAGCTTTTTAGCTAAAGCTTATAAGCTAAGCTTCTTTATTGTGCTTAAGAACTCATTATACTATAATAAAGGTAAGTTTTTTAGGCTATACAAGGCTCTTTTAAGCTTAACGCATTTACCTAGGCACTTATAACTATTTAGTAAGTTGCATAAGACTATTGTTTTATTACTAATATTTGCGTTAAAAAACGCGCCTACTATATTAAGCTGCTATATTTTTATATTAAACTTAGCTATAATTATAATTGTAAGTTTAAAGGATCTTGCAGCTAGTGTTGCTACGTATATTAAGTATAGTAAATTCTTTACTTAAAAGTCTTTTCTTACTATAAGACGTGCTTTATATTTAAGAAAGTAGCTATTCTTATTAAGCTTGTAGGTAACTACTTATTAAAGAAGAAGATGCTTAGAGTTTTCTAAGATCTCTTTTTCTATGTAGGTGCTTTTTAAAAGTAGAGCATTAATTTTTTTTTAGTTAGCCTATTTAAATAAAGTCCTATATTAGTAGTTGTAGAAGTTTTATTTATTCATTTAGAAGCTTTAGAAAATTATTTATTTATTTAGAAGCTTTAGAAAATTATTAAAGTATGTTTAAAATGAATTAATCTTTCTAAAAGCTACTACTATTACAGCGTAGACTGTAATTAGCTTTTTATTATAGTTTTAAAATTAAGAAAGCAGTGCTTTAAGCTTAAAGGCTTTTAAAGAGTTATATAATAGGTAGTATACGCTGATACCTTTTAAATTAAAACTGCGTTAGTTTTTATTCTTTAGCTTTAAAGAACTTCTTGTAAAAAGTCCTTATACTTTTTTTTTATAAAGTTTTTTTGTTAGAGAATTTCAAGGAGCTCTAGTTAGTGTTATAAAATTTTTAGCACTACGCTAGGCGTTCTTAGAAGTAATTATTACACAGGGTTAGTCTACACTTGTCTAGACTTAGTCTGTGTTAGGGCAAGGCTAATGTATGCGGTAGTCTGCGAGGTGTTATAGGAATAATTTAAGTAGAAAAGAGTTATTAATGTTAACTAAAGGTAAGTAATACTAATTTTATAAAAAATAGAATAACTAGTTTATAATCTGTGTAAGAAATAAACTATTTAAGTTAACTACAAAAAGTATAATAATAAAATTTATTACATTCTTATACTAATTACTTTTGTCCTGTGTCCTCTCGTGCCTTCTATCTAAGAGGGAGGTTAAGGAGGGCGTTAGCCTCTTTTTAAGCAGCGGCCTCTTAGAAGTCCTGTCTTAGTAGGATGCTAATTACGTAATCTCTACGCCCTGCGCAGATTATTACCTTCTAGCGTGTATATAGTTAACTTTTAACCTACCTTCTACGTTAAAGAGAGAATCTTTTCTATTATTTATAACATTATCCTCTCTTTTAAGTATATTATCTTAATACTCTAAATTATTATTTTCCTACGCTGTGTATTAAACTGCTAGCTGTATATAAGAATTTAGTACGCCTATTGTATTATATACTTTTTTCTTTTTACACTTTTCTAACTATGCGTCAAGTTTTGTTGTCTTATTATGTCTATTTAACTAACTTAACTTAATACTATTAAGCTTAGGCTAATTACATTTTTTTTAAAAAAAATAACGTTTTATTATAAGCGCTGTAAAAAGAAAAATCTTTATTATTTTATAAATACTGCAACTAGTTATTTTACTAGTTATATTCTTATAAAAATAGAGTGTAGTCTTTTTATTTCTAAAAAAAAGTAGAAGAAAGTAGAGGCTAAAAAGTATAAAAAGTAGTTAGCACTTCTTTATGCTAAAGCAGAGGTTGCTTAGCTTTGCCTAGAAGTTGCTAAAACTAAAGCTCTAGAGCGCTTTTATGCTAATTATAATTAAGTAATTTTAGGTCTCTAGAGTTATATAAAGAAGTAAGCTAAGAAGAACTCTACTTTTAGTATAAACTTTCTAATAACTAAACTATTACTACTTAAATTATTAACTAACTTAGGCTAGTTATAGGCTAATACTTTTTTAAATTCTTTTTTTAAATACTTCTTTTCCTTTGAGACCTTAGTCTTTTCTTTTTTAGATATTTCTAATAGTACTTAAGTACCTATAACTTATAGTTTGTTAAATAATTTTCTTAGTTTTTAAGTATTTTAGCTCTTTAGCTATTCTTGCTACTTAACTAAGTATTTTTACTAACAACTAATTTTCTATAAGTTCTTAATTTTCTTAACTTTATACTTATTATCTTTAAGCTCTATATTAGTAGCTAGCTTAGTATTTAAAAGTGCTCTTTCTAAAAGTTTTTTGTAAAAGACAAAGTAGACGCGCATACCTAGTAGTAATTAAAGTTTATAGTTAATATTACTTATTTTCTTTTAAATTTTAAATAGTCTTACTTAAAAGTTATTTAGCTTTTTACTTAGTTGCTTAGTTTTTAAGTTCTATTATAATAAGAAAACTTTGTCTCTCTTTTTAAAAATTAGTTTTTAAATTTTTTGCTTATTAGCTGCCTTAGCTATTATAAAGTTTTTATAAGCTATATTTCTACTTAATTTTTAGTGTAGCTTTTATAGAAAGTAGACTTTGTTATCTACGCCTACTATAATACTTTTAATATTCTTTAGATCTTAATAAGTAGCTAGCTTATATTTATAGTTTACGTAGTATAGCAAGTGCTTTATAGTTACTAACCTTATACTATTATAAGCTAATTATACTATTAGTAAGAGTTTAACTTAGTTATTTTATAGCTTATTAGTATATATTTTTAAATACTATTCTAGTGTCTAGTTTGTTTATTTTATCTAGCTATTTATTTTAAAGTAGAAGCTAGTTAATAGCTTCTTCCTTGCGCCTAAATTTGCTAGAAATATGTCCTAATACTTAGACGTAAATAGTTTATTACAATTAGTAATAAACTTTTTAAGTATTTTATACTTTAAAACTAGTGCTTTTATAACTTTATACGCGTAGCTTTCTATTATAATAGCTTTTTTTATAAGTATAAACTTTGCTACTTTAGTTAATAAATTTATAATTACTCAAATAGTGTTGCAAAGTTAAGCTAATTTTAGTTTTAATAATTTTAAAAGCCTTACTATAAAGTTTATTATTATACTACTTTATAGTTTTATTAGTAGCTATAAAGGTTGTAATAGGCTATAAAGCTTATATCTTTTAAGCTTATTTTAGTAATATGCTAAACAGTTGCTTAATATATTTTATACTTATACTTGTAAGCGTATTATTGCAAACACCTTAGCTAGTTACTTAAATATTTTTTTAATAGCTATATATCTATATTTTAAGAACTTGTATAGTTTTTTAATAAGACTTAATTTTATATATAAAAGTATATATATTTAATTTCTTTAAACTATATATTAGTACTCTTGTTTATTTTATAATAGTTTATTAGAGCTGTTTTCTTTAGGCTTAAACTGCTAGTTAGCTGCTCTTTACTACTACTACTATTGTAGTGTTTCTACCTGCTTAGCTACCTTAGCTACCCTAGCTAGTTCTAGCTAGTTATAATATAGACTGCTGTCTAGCATCTTTTTAAATATAGTGTTATATAGTTTCTTATAACTTTCTTTGCGTAGGTTAGATCTTCTACTCAGAATATCTACTACTTTATTAAGTTTTTTAGCGTAGTATGTTATTTTAAAGTTAAACTAAGCTAATATTTTAGCTTATTAAACTTGTTATTAGTTAAGTTTCTTTGTTGTTATAAATTTTGCTTAGTTCTAGTAATTAGTAAAAACTTTAATTTAGTGTAATAGTTCTAATAAATTAACTTTCTACTATTTAAAGATATTAACTACTTTTAGTAGCTTCTTATTATAAACGTTGTAATTAAGTTCTGCTTTAGAAAACTTCTTTAAATAGTAAAACACTAGTCTCTATTTCTTATTTAGGCACTGCTATAATAATACAGCTTTAAGTGTATAACTTAACGTATTAGTTTTAACTTGCGTTTCTTGTTTTAAGTTATATATTTTTAGTATAAGTACTTTAGAAAATATCTGTTTAATTCTGTTAAACACTTTTTATTATTTTTTATTTTAAGTAAATTCTATTTTTTTTTATAATTTTTAAGAGAGGTGTAGTAATCTTTAAGTAATCTTTAATAAACTTCTAATAGTAGTTAGTAAATTTTAAAAAGAATTGTACATCTTTAACTATTTTAAGTATTTGCTATATTTATATAGCTACAATCTTTTTTAAATTTATTTTTACTCTCTTTATTAATATTATAAAGCCTAGAAATTCTATTTTCTTAATATAAAATTTATACTTTCTTAGCTACAAGTACAGCTTATAATTCTTAAGCTTTCTAAGTATTTTCTTAACATGCTTAATATAGTCTTTAAGTATTCTTTTAAAATACACTAGTACATTGTTTAAGTAGGCTGTAATAAAGATTTTTAAGTACTTATAAAGTGCGTTATGAATAACTAATTAAAAGGTTGCTAGTGCGTTTATTAATCTAAAAGGTATTACTATGTATTTAAATAGTTTATACTTTGTCTTAAACGCTATTATTTACTTATAACTTTTTTTAATTTTAATTTAGTAATGTAAGGAGCGGCTTTAGGCAATAGTACTTGCTTCACACCACAGAAGATAGTGAGAGATAGTATAAGCACAATTGCCGGTGGGCAAGCTAACGATAAGCGAGTTTGGCGGACCCAGTCAACACGCAACTATCCGTGACAGAGCCTCCCTCTCTAGTCTAGCGTCCCAACAGCCTCAAGTTAACTCTCTAGACTGTATAAGGATGTTTTGGTAAGGAGCGCGTGTTACTCGCAGCTTAGGTGCTCTTAAGACGCGTGTTACCCGCGGTTTAGGCGCAGGACAAGCTTTAGGCTTAAGTCTTCGTAGCGTTGTCGTAGTAACCCTTAAATTTGTTATTTGTTTCTCAAAATTTTTAGAGGTAAAGGTGAGAGTGTGTAATTGTTGTGGGTGGTCTATGCAAGGTAATGTTTGCTGTAGTAATAAAGAAATTTTCTAGTATATCCTTTGTAATTCTTGTTTTAATTAACATATTTAATACGCAACTTTAACGCACTCACTACGCGACTAAATAATAAGCTCTAATCTTTATTATAGTTTACTATCTAAATCCTAAGTACATTAAGAAGTCCTACTTACAAAATACTTAGCTATATAAGTTTAGCGTGCTTAAGAAAGCTACTAATCTTGTTATCTTGCATGCAACTTGCCTGCGCTGCGCACAAAATATTACTAAACAAAAAAAAATTTATAGAAAGACTAAGCATTGTTGTTACAACTATTATGCTAAAGGCAACTGTAGTAGTTATACTAAAGTAAGTCTTTTTGTTTTGTTAACTGCGCCTTAGCTAATCTAAACAGGTTCTTAAAGCGCTTAATAAGCGTTTAAATTGTCTGTACTATCTTTGTGCTTGTTTTAATACCGCAGTTACTAATGCTAATATTCTAAAGACTAACCCTACTATTATTACTGCCGGCGTTAAGCTTGCGCGATGCTAGCGCCAATTCAACCTTAAGCTTTTTAACCGCCGCCGCGTTGCCGCGCACACTAGTACTTCTTTAGAAGTTCCTACCTAGGTGCTAACAACCTCGCCTTACTACTTAAGCTTAATCTTAGTAGAGTAGCGCTGTATAGCAGCTACTCTTAAATTAATTGCTAGTTATACAGCTAGGATTGCTAGTCCTACTAATAATAATAAGGATGATAATAAGAGCTTAGGCAACGACGACGTGCCGCTTCTTAGGCGCGGTCTAGGCGCAGGTGGCGCGCATGACGGTGGTGCTGGAAGTAGTAGTAATGATATAGGTGGTAATAATAAGGTTCGTGCTAGTAGTAAGGAGATTTTTAATAATAAGTAGAAGTAGATTATTTTTATACTTATAGTTTTGTTTATTTAAATACCTAATTTGCGCCTTAAGTGCGCAATAACAATGTTTAGTATGTTCTTTTAGCGCGCTTAGGACGTAATAATCTTTAATTGTGCTTATATTCCTTAATTAGTTCTTCTATATCCTTAAACTGCGATGCTAGAGTTTAGGTATCCTATAATTTGTTATAGCCTTTCTATTGCAGCTAATACTTTAGCTGGCTATTCTTGACCTGTTTCTCTAATATCTTTTTAACCTCCTAGATCTCTTTACCTTTAGAGCTAATTTCTAGTGCCTAAGTATTGTCTTCTTAACTACTACGTAATTCCTATTATTCTAGTAAGGAGACGTAGAAGACATTATAAATGTAATAGTAAGGTAGTAGTTGTAGTTAGTAAGCCTGCGTTTCTACTGCTCCTTGCACTTAGAATAGTCTTATAAACTTGCTAGAAAGCTTCTTATTAGGTTAGTAGGCTAGGTTAATGTTTTTTATACTAAGGCGAACTAAGTCTCCTTAGCAGAAGATCTTTAGTTTGTGTTTTTTATTATAGTATTAGCGTTAATATTCTTGTGCTGCTAAGAGGTGTTCTTTTACTATTACACGTGCGCTGTGCATGCGCTGCACTCTGTTCACAGCGTCTAGTACCTCCCCTTCTAGCCTGCTGTCCTTAAGAGGCAACGTAAGCAATAGATACTTGCCGTATACTGCGTAAAAAGGTGTTATCTTTATTAATTCGTAGATAGAGTTGTTGTATGCAAATTATGCAGTTAGTAGAAGTAACACCTAATTATCCTGTTTTTCTAAGGTAAATGTCCTTAAGTATTACTTTATTGTCTAGTTCTAGCGTTTAGTTTGCCTATCTATCTGCAGGTAGAAGGCTGTGCTTAGCCTGCGCTTTACTTGTAATTAGTAGCATATTTCCGTCTAAAACGCTAAAGTAAAGATTAAACCGCAATTAGATACAATGCCCTTTTAGATTCCGTATTTTAAAATAATATATTTAAAATAGGATTCTGCAAACTGTTTTGTATCCTACGTTTTTAATACAGGTATGTAGATTGCTATCTTTAAAAAGCAGTTAATAATTACAAGAATTGCATTAAATACGTAACCTAAACTGTTGTTCTTTGCTAGTAGTAGCTCTGTTACGCCTAGCTCTAGCTAGTAATATAGCCTGCTAATAAGCTTATAAGTCCTACGTGCGCCAAAATAACCTGCTATGCGCGTGTTATAATTCTATAATAGAATCTCTTGCCTAATAGCTTGTTCTAGTAAAACATAAATTCTGCTTTTATATCTTAGGACTTCTTTGTTGTTAACGCGCTACACTTACGCGCTGCTACTATTTTAAGTGCGTGTTGCTTGCATAAAGTCTGCAACCTGCTGTAAGGCAAAGGCGTCTTTTTGTTGCAACTAGCGCAGTTTATTTATTAGAGCTTCTAACTCTACTGTTGCAAGTTCGCTACTAACTAATACTCTAGCTAGAGAGCGTAGTATGCATGGTGTGCACCCTATAGCACTAGCAGTTTAGATACCTTCTGTTCTGCAAATGTTAGCTACATACGTCTTATATGCGCCTTCCTAGCTGTGCTAGGTTATAGAACCTTTTGTTCTACTATGCTCTACCCTTGCTAGAAGTTTGTTCTACAGTGTAGGCAATAATTAAGTTAACAACAGGTTCTTCTGTTTGTAATCTGCTCTTCTTAATAGTCCGTCCGCAGGGTTTGTACGCCCTAGGCAGTATTTAACTTTAAAATTAAAAGCCTCTAAATACAGAGCCTAGCGTGCTTAACGCTAGTTTAGCTTCTGTATAGTGCGTAAAGAGCGTAGGTTGTTATAATTAGTTAACACCTAAATAGTGTGTTAAGCGCCTTCTAGGTAGTGCCGCCATTTCTTAAAGCTCTATACAATAGCTAAAAGTTTAAGGTCGTACACTTTATAGTTTAGCTTAGCGTTTTGCAGTTTTTATAAGTAAAATATAACAGGATGCTACTTTTTGTTCTTAAATAATTAAGATAATATGCCTAATATAGCAAAAGTTAAAGCATCTATCTTAACACGAATTATACGTGTATCTTTAAAGTAATGTAGGATAGGCGCACATATAAAGCGTTGCTTTAGCCTTATAAAGGCAGCATGTGTATTCTTGTTCTAGTAGAACGCCTATTTCTCTTTTAAGATATCTGTAAGAGGTGCTGTTTCTGCAGCATAATTCTTAATAAAATGCTAATAAAAATTTGCAAATTCTAGAAAGGACTGCAGCTTCTTAATACTAGTAAGTGTAGGCTATTGCTTAATAGTAGTAACGCGCGCTAGATCTGCGCAAATACCGCTTCTTGTAACAATAAATTTTAGAAAATAAACTTTGTTTAAAGCAAATATGCACTTCTTAAGATTTACGTATAACTCTACTCTTTATAAAGAGTTAAGTACAGCGTGTACAGCACGCTAGTGTAGCGCAATGTTGTTGTTGTAGGTGTAAATAAGAATATTATTTAAATAAACTACGTAAATGTAATCTAAGTGCCCTCTTAAAGCTTTATTAATGTAGGCTTAAAAACTTACTAGGGCATTCGTAAGCCTAAAAGGCATAACAAGATATTTAAAATGTCTGTATTGTGTTAAGATCTAATGTTGTGTAGTAGCGTGCGCCTAACAGGCGGTCTAGTGTCTCTCTAATTAGGGGGAGCGGGCAACAATCTTTTATTATAACGGCGTTAAGGCCTTAATAATCTACGCAAAGGCAAAGGGTTCTATCTTTCTTTAGTACAAATAGTATTAGTGTGCCTATAGGGCTAGTGCTGTAGCGAATTTATCCCTTACGTAGTGCTTCCTTAATGTATTCGCAGAGCACTTAAAGCTCACGAGAAGAGAGAGTATAGAGAGGCCTATAAGGAGGTTCTTTTCCTTGTTAAATAGGAATTACGTGATCTAAGCTTTTTAGCCGTAGGAGGGTTTTAGCAGCTTTATTGTTAAAGACATTAGCGTAATCTTACAATATATTAAGTATACGCTGCACTTATACTGTAGATACGTTTAGTACGTGTGCCTTAAGCTTAATACATGCGCTATTACTTTAAAGTACTCCTAAAAAGTAAGCTCTTAAATCTATAAGTCTTGCGTCTTTTAGAAATACTTTAGTAGCTACTAAGTTAATATTTGCTCTTGTATATCCCTAACGCCACATCTGCCTTCTGCAGTTAATACAGATACCTTCCTAGCTTAAGAAGGGGTTGCTAAGTAGTAGTAGTGCTCTCTCTTTATCTACTTTATACGCAGTAACTTCTATAATGCGCTCTACGCTATTATTATTTATTAAGCGCAGCTAAAGCTTATATACTGCGTATGTGTTTTGCCTTTAAGGTCTAATCTAACTTAGGCGAGGAAGTTCCGCATCCTAAATAGGTTTTAGATCTATCTCTACAGCTGTTTTTTAACTAATAAGGCTAACATCTACTTATAAATCTAAAATAACTTAAAGTTCCTTTTCTGCTTTAGTTGCTAAACGTACGTAACACATGCGCTGTATCCCTAGTAAAATATTTATTAGCACGCGCCTTACTAACTCTAGGTTTACAGCAAGGCTTAACCTTTTCTTATCTAGTTTATATTAACTAGGACCTTGTTAGGGTTGTTGCTTTAGCACTCGTTAGCATAGTGTCCTTTTTTTTAGCACTTAAAACATGTAACTTTGTTGCTATTCTTACGCTTTTTAAGTGCGTCTAGTGTAGTAGCTGTAGGGGAGTGTTCTTTTCTTTTCTTTGTAAAAGTGCTCTAGTAAGGCGGATTATACGTAATAAGTGCTCTGCGCAAATTCCGCTTAAGTATAAATCTAAGCGCAATAAGGTCTTCTCTAGTTACAGAGATTTAATAGTAGTTAGTAATTGCGCGCTATAGTTTAGGCCTTAGTTTTGTAAAGAGGTGCTAGACCCTTTGTGCCTTAGTATATGTTAGGAGTTAATTTTTAAGGACATTAAAATAAGTTGCAAATAATTAGACAGTCTAGTCCTTCTGCTACATAGCGTGCGCATGCGCAGTTACTGCTTTAAGGCTGCAGTTAATAGAGTTTAAAAGCAAGTTAAGCATGTATTACTTAAAGTAGTCTTAAGTTAGCACTTCTCTCTTTGCTTTAAAAAAACACTTATAGTAAGCATACTAAAGCTCTTAAAGATCTACTCTAAGATACTGCATTGCCTAAATTACTTTATTGTTATCCTTTTTAAATTCTTGTAGTAGTAGCTAAAACGCTACTTTGCAGGAATAAGTAAACTCGCGATGTTCCTTAAGGGTTTTGCCTTAGTATTTAGCTAGGTCTTTAGGTTTTAACGCGCGTCGCGCATGCGTAGTAGGTGTTGCTTTAGGTACGTTCCGCGCGCGGGATAATATAGTTAGTAGTATTAGTATATTTAGGATTCCTCCCTGTTTAACCTCTTCTAGTTGTGCTACTTCTTCTTCTAACTCCCGTAATTGTTGCAAGAATTAAAGTTTATCGCGTTACTTCTCTACAGCATTAATGCGCTCCTTAAGCGTTGCAGGTGCGCCTTAAGTGCGCTCCCTAGGCTCCTTAGGTGTGGCGGGCCTTAATAGAGTTTAAGGGGGATTAGAGAGTTTAGATGCAGCAGGGCTCTAACTTCCTTAATTGCCTTAAGTGTTGGATCGCGTTGAGGGAGCTTAATACCTGCAGGTATCCTCGCAGGTGAGGAGCCCCTTATAAGCACAATTGCCGGTGGGCAAGCTAACAATAAGCGAGTTTGGCGGATCTAGCCAACACGCTACCGTCCATAACAGAGCCTCCCCCTCTAGTCTAGCGTCCTAACAGCCTTAACTTAAAACTTCTAAAATTATATATAAGAATAGCTTAATAAAGAGCATGTTCTACGTGTAAGTTATGTGCGCTTAAAACGCGTGTTACCTGCAGTTTAAGCGCGTAAAAAGCTTTAGGCTTAAGTCTTTATAGCGTTGTTATAGTGACTTTTAAATTTATTATTTGTTTCTTAAAATTTTTAAAGGTAAAAGTAAGAGTGTATAATTATTATAAGTAGTTTATGCAAGGTAATGTTTGCTATAGTAATATAAAAAATTTTTAGTATATTTTTTATAA
This sequence comes from Alternaria gansuensis, assembly GCA_009289805.1. Taxonomy (NCBI): domain Eukaryota; kingdom Fungi; phylum Ascomycota; class Dothideomycetes; order Pleosporales; family Pleosporaceae; genus Alternaria; species Alternaria gansuensis. Next base: position 31,728 of record WBOK01000268.1, on the reverse strand, counting down.
TTTTTGTCTTAATTAACACATTTAATACGTAATACTCTAACGCACTTACTACGCAACTAAATAATAAGCTTTAATCTTTATTATAGTTTACTATTTAAATTCTAAGTATATTAAAAAATTCTACTTATAAGATACTTAGCTATACAAGTTTAGTATACTTCAGAAAGCTACTAATTTTATTACTTTACATATAACGTGCCTATGCTGCATATAAAGTATTACTAAATAAAAAAAAATCTATAATAGGACTAAGTATTATTATTACAACTATTATACTAAAAGCAATTATAGTAGTTATACTAAAGTAAGTATTTTTATTTTATTAACTGTACTTTAGCTAATCTAAATAAGTTTTTAAAGCACTTAATAAGTATTTAAATTGTCTATACTAACTTTACGCTTATTTTAATACTATTATTACTAATACTAATATTCTAAAAACTAACCTTACTATTATTACTACTAGCGTTAAGCTTGTATATTGCTAGCGCTAATTTAACTTTAAGCTTTCTAACTACTACTGCGTTACTACACATACTAGTACTTTTATAAAAGTTTTTACTTAGGTGCTAATAACTTTGCCTTACTACTTAAGCTTAATTTTAGTAGAGTAGTGCTATATAGTAGCTGCTTTTAAATTAATTGCTAGTTATATAGCTAGAATTGCTAGTCCTACTAGTAATAATAAAGATAATAATAAAAGCTTAGGCGACGACAACGTGCTGCTTCTTAGGCGCAGTCTAGGCGCAGGTAGTGCGCATAACAGTAGTGCTAGAAGTAGTAGTAATAATATTAGTAGTAATAATAAAGTTTGTGCTAATAGTAAGAAAATTTTTAATAATAAGTAAAAGTAAATTATTTTTATACTTAAAATTTATTTATTTAAATACTTAATTTGCGCCTTAAGTACATAATAATAATATTTAGTATATTTTTTTAGTGTACTTAAAACGTAATAATCTTTGATTATACTTATATTTCTTAATTAGTTTTTTTATATCTTTAAACTATTTATTTTTTTAGGTGTTAAAGGTGGTGGTTGTTGTTGTTGTAGTTAAAATAGGGTTTCTAAAAAAAGTAAAAAGCAGCTACCCTTTACTAATTAGTCGCAAAAGTTAAAAAAAACATTATATATAGTTAATAAGATTTAAACAGTAAGTAGATAAGGTCTATGCGCTAAGCGCTTAAAGTAGAAAAGCTTAGACTACTAAGTAAAAATTAAAGTTAAAAAAATTTGCTTAAAGTACTAAAAAACAACACTAATTAAAACGTGTTTAATAGCAATTGCTAGCTTATAGCTAGCAACAAGATTGCAATAGAAATAGAGGAGAAAAGTAAAGATATATATGTTACTATAGTAGGAGCCTGTAATACTTTTTTATAAAAGCTCTCTACTTGCTGCTTTTTACCTTTAGAATTTCTTATACTATATAGTACTACATACAAACAACTTGTATACAAACAATATAATACTTAGACTATTCTTTTTTCTTTTTAATATAAAAACTAATAGCTTACATTAAGTAAAGTTAGACCTTACTAAGTTACTATACTAGAAGATATAGTAGTAAATTACAAAGCTGGCGTTTACTGTTGTTAAGCGGCCACCTCTATTAGTTGAAAAGGAGCTAGTAGCAATAGTCCCTATAGTAGTCGAGTTAGTGCAGAGATTAGAATGTAACTGTAGTTAAGACATCTTTGATGCGTCTAGTGTTATAGATGTTAAGGTCACAACAAAGACTATAAAAGGCTAGTTCGGCTAGTACACTATATACACTGCGCATGTTAATAGTCTAGGGGCAGTGAAGGTGTATTACTTATCTTTAAACTATAATGCTAGAGTCTAGGTATTTCATAATTTATTATAGCTTTTCTATTATAGCTAATACTCTAGCTAGCTATTCTTAATTTGTTTCTCTAATATCTTTTTAACTTCCTAGATCTCTTTACTTTTAAGGCTAACTTCTAGTGCCTAAGTATTATTTTCTTAACTACTGCGTAATTTTTATTATTTTAGTAAAGAGACAAAAAAAATATTATAAATATAATAGTAAGGTAGTAGTTATAGTTAGTAAGCCTACGTTCTAACTACTTTTTGCACTTAAAATAGTCTTATAAACTTACTAAAAAGCTTCTTACTAAGTTAGTAGGCTAAGTTAATATTCTTTATGCTAAGGCAAACTAAGTCTTTTTAGAAAAAGATCTTTAGTTTATATTTTTTATTATAGTATTAGTATTAATATTCTTATGCTGTTAGGAGGTGTTCTCTTACTGTTGCACGTGCGTTATGCATGCGCTGCACTCTATTTACAGCATCTAGTACCTTCTTTTCTAGCCTACTATCTTTAGAAAGCAATATAAGCAATAAATACTTGCTATATACTATGTAAAAAGGTGTTGTCTTTATTAATTTATAAATAAAGTCATTGTATACAAATTATGTAGTTAGTAAAAGTAATACTTAATTATTTTATTTTTTTAAGGCAATTGTCCTTAAGTATTACTTTATTATTTAGTTTTAGTATTTAGTTTACCTATTTATCTATAAGTAAAAGGCTGTGCTTAGCCTACGCTTTACTTATAATTAGTAGTATATTTTTGTGTAAAATATAAAAGTAAAGATTAAACTATAATTAGATATAATACCTTTTTAAAATTTATATTTTAAAATAATATATTTAAAATAAAATTCTGTAAGTTATTTTGCATTTTATGTTTTTAATACAAGTATATAAATTACTATTTTTAAAAAGTAGTTAATATTTATAAAAATTATATTAAATACGTAACTTAAACTATTATTCTCTACTAGTAGTAGCCTTATTATGAAATTAAAGCTTATTTTTTTTAAATATCTTATTAAGAACTAGTAATAGTAATAACTAACTATATTTACTATATTTTAAAGCTTTACTTCTTTAGTATACTACATAAGTCTTTATGTAATTCTAAACATTATAGCCTAGCTCTAGCTAGTAATATAGCTTACTAATAAGCTTATAAGTTTTTTATGCGCTAAAATAACCTACTACACACGTGTTATAATTCTATAATAAAATCTTCTACCTAACAGCTTGTTTTAGTAGAACATAAATTCTACTTTTATATTTTAAAACTTCTTTATTATTAATGTGCTATACTTATATACTACTACTAGTTTAAGTGCGTACTACTTGCATAAAGTTTATAACTTACTATAAAGTAAAAGTGTCTTTTTGTTATAACTAGCGTAGTTTATTTATTAAAACTTTTAACTCTACTATTACAAGTTTGCTACTAACTAATACTTTAGCTAGAGAGTATAGTACGCATAGTGTGCACTCTATAGCACTAGCAGTTTAAATACTCTTTATTTTATAAATATTAGCTATATGCGTTTTATATGCGCTTTTTTAGCTATACTAAGTTATAAAACTTTTTATTTTACTATGCTCTACTTTTGCTAGAAGTTTATTTTATAGTATAGGCAATAGTTAAGTTAATAATAAGTTCTTTTATTTATAATTTACTTTTTTTAATAGTCTCTTTATAAAGTTTATATGCTTTAGGTAGTATTTAACTTTAAAATTAAAAGCTCTTAAATATAAAGCTTAGCGTACTTAACGCTAGTTTAGCTTTTATATAGCGCATAAAAAGCGCGAGTTATTATAATTATTAATACTTAAATAGTGTATTAAGCATCTTTTAAGTAGTGCTGCTATTTTTTGAAACTTTATATAATAGCTAAAAGTTTAAAGTTATATACTTTATAGTTTAGCTTAGCATTTTATAGTTTTTGTAAGTAAAATATTATAAAATACTACTTTTTATTTTTAAATAATTAAAATAATATATCTAATATAATAAAAGTTGAAGTATTTATTTTAACATAAATTATACGTGTATCTTTAAAGTAACACAAAATAAGTATATATATAAAGCGTTACTTTAGCTTTATAAAGATAGCATGTATATATTTATTTTAGTAAAATACTTATTTCTTTTTTAAAATATTTATTAAAGGTACTATTTCTATAGTATAGTTCTTAATAAAATGCTAATAAAAATTTATAAATCTTAAAAAAAACTATAGCTCCTTTATACTAGTAGGTGTAGGCTATTACTTAATAGTAGTAACGCGCACTAGATCTACGCAAATGCTGCTTTTTATAATAATAAATTTTAGAAAACAAACTTTATTTAAAGTAAATATGCACTTTTTAAAATTTATATATAACTCTGCTTTTTATAAAAAGTTAAGTACAGCGCGTATAGTATACTAGTGTAGCATAATATTATTATTGTAGGTGTAAATAAGGATAATATTTAAATAAACTACGTAAATGTAATTTAAGTAACTTCTTAAAGCTTTATTAATATAGGCTTAAAAACCTACTAGAGCATTTGTAAGCTTAAAATGTATAATAAAATATTTAAAATACTTATATTATATCTTAAAAGTAGTCTTCTACTTATTTTCGACTTTAATTCTTAGAAAATAGTAGGCGTCTTTAAAATTTAGATTAGTGTAGTAGCATATACTTAATAAGCAGTCTAGTATTTCTCTAATTAAAAAGAGTAGGCAATAATCTTTTATTATAATAATGTTAAACCTTTAATAATCTACATAAAGGCAAAGAGTTTTATTTTTCTTTAGTATAAATAGTAATAGTGCGCCTATAGAGCTAGTGCTATAGTTAATCTATTTTTTTTATAGTACTTTTTTAATGTATTTATAGAGCACTTAAAGCTTATAAAAAAAGTATAAAAAGGCTTATAAAAAGGTTTTTTGCCTTATTAAATAGAAATTATGTAATTTAAGCTTTTTAGCTATAAAAAGGTTTTAGCAGCTTTATTATTAAAAATATTAGTATAATTTTATAATATATTAAGTATACGCTATACTTATGCTATAAATATATTTAACATGTATACTTTAAGCTTAATACTTATACTATTATTTTAAAGTATTTTTAAAAAGTAAGTTTTTAAATTTATAAGTCTTACGTTTTTTAAAAATACTTTAGTAGCTACTAAGTTAATGTTTACTTTTATATATTCTTAACGCTACATTTACTTTTTATAGTTAATATAAATACCTTTTTAGCTTAAGAAAGAGTTACTACGTAGTAGTAGTACTCTTTTTTTGTCTACTTTATACGTAGTAACTTTTATAATATGCTTTATACTATTAGTATTTATTAAGCGTAGCTAGAGCTTATATACTAGATATATATATTACTTTAAAAGTCTAATTTAATTTAAGTAAAGTAGTTTTATATTTTAAATAAGTTTTAAATTTATTTCTACAGCTATTTTTTAACTAATAAAGCTAATATTTACTTATAAGTTTAAAATAACTAAAAGTTTTTTTTTTACTTTAGTTACTAAACGTGCATAACATATGTACTATATCTTTAGTAAAATATTTATTAGTACGCACTTTACTAACTTTAAGTTTATAATAAGGCTTAACTTTTTTTTATTTAATTTATATTAACTAAGGCCTTATTAAAGTTGCTACTTTAGTACTTATTAGAATATTATTTTTTCTTTTAGTACTTAAAGTATATAATATTATTATTATTTTTACGCTTCTTAAGTGCGTTTAGTATAGTAGCTAAAAAAAAGTATTTTTTTGTTCTTTGTAAAAGTGCTTTAGTAGAGCAAATTATATATAATAAGTACTTTATATAAATTTTATTTAAGTATAAAGCTAAGTGTAATAAAGTCGTCTTTAGCTATAAGAACTTATAGTAGTTAGTTCCTATATACTATAGTTTAAGCTTTAGTTTTATAAAAAAGTACTAGACTTTTTATACTTTAGTATATGTTAGAAGTTAATTTTTAAAAATATTAAAATAAGTTATAAATAATAAAATAGTTTAGTTTTTTTACTATATAGTATATATATGCGCAGTTACTGCTTTAAAGCTATAGTTAATAAAGTTTAAAAGTAAGTTAAGTATATATTACTTAAAGTAGTTTTAAGTTAGCACTTTTTCTTTTACTTTAAAAAAATACTTATAGTAAGTATACTAAAACTTTTAATAGTTTACTTTAAGATACTATATTACTTAAATTACTTTATTATTATTTCTTCTAAATTCTTATAGTAGTAGCTAAAATACTACTTTATAAAAATAAGTAAACTTATAATATTTCTTAAAAGTTTTATTTTAGTATTTAGCTAAGTTTTTAAGTTTTAACGTATGTTATATATATATAGTAAGTGATACTTTAGGTGTGTTCTACGTGTAAGATAATATAGTTAGTAGTATTAGTATATTTAAAATTTCGCTTTATTTAACTTCTTTTAGTTATGCTACTTTTTCTTTTAACTTTTATAATTATTATAAGAATTAAAGTTTATTATGTTACTTTTTTATAGCATTAATTCGCTTTTTAAGTATTACAGGTGCGCTTTAAGTGCGCTCTTTAAGCTTTTTAAGTATAGTAGACCTTAATAAGGTTTAAGGGAGATTAGAGAGTTTAAATATAGCAAAGCTCTAGCTTCTTTAATTACTTTAAGTATTAAATTGCGTTAAGAGAGCTATCTCTAGACTATTAGCTTAGCTCTAAAATAATAACGTGTGTATATTTTAAGCAATAATACCTGCAGGTATCCTTGCAGGTGAGGAGCCTCTTATAAGCACAATTGCAGGTAGGCAAGCTAACGATAAGCGAGTTTAGCGGATCTAGCCAACACGCTACCGTCCGTGACAAGTAAAATCTTTCTTAAACGTTTAATTTTTTAAACTACTTAGCTCTTTAAAGTTAATTTATAAGCTCTATTATTAGTATTAAAGGATATTAGTTCTTCTGTGTTACGCTATTAAACCTTTTAAAGTTAATACATAGTTACTACTTTTTATTAAGCTTTTTTATAAATAAGATAAGTAAAGCTATTAGACCTAATCCTAGTTAGATAAATCCTTTCTTTAGATTCTTTTAGATATAATCTCCTAGCTTAGTGTTGTGCTTAGGCAATATTAGGTATATTAGTCCTAGGCTTAGCTTAGCTTTATTATCTAGGATAATCTTGTAATTCTAATTCTAATAGTCTACTAGCTTTGTAGCTTTCTCCTTTTTAAAGAGTTCTTTAAACTTGTTAGTATATTACTTTTTAGTATTCTTAGTAGTAAGAGTTTCTCTTTTATAGTTATAACTTACTTTATATAAATACGTTTATTTTTTAAAAGTTTTTTATATAAATTTTCTTAATTTTATATAGTAAGATCTTACTAAATCTCTTATTCTAAGTTAAGCTTTAATTTGTTAGGTATATTTTTGTACATACTCTAGCAACCTTATATATAAGTTCTCTTTTAAGTATTATTTTTATTTACTAGTTAATAGTAGGGTTATAAGCATTTAGCCAGTTATAACTAATTAATATATCTAATTCTTCTAGATCTATAATATTAATGTTTACCTAGCACTCTATGCCTACTATCTATAGCTTTATTAATTTAGTCTCTAACTATATTATGCTGTCTTTATATTATATAGGTTTCTTGTTAGCTAGTATTATTAAAATCAGTTCTTTTTTAATTTAGTATAGTATATTATATTTTCTACTACTTGTAAAGAGATTATTGTTTAAATAGCTCTACTATTTATAAGCGCCTACATATTTTAACTATGTATAAATATAGTTTTAAGCAACTGCTTTACTTAACTATTAGGATTTTATACTTCTTTTAAAGTTATTTTAAGTATGCTTTTACTATTATAACTTTGTTTTTAGTAGCACTTTAGTTTTTTACCTACTTACTTTTTTTTTAAGAAAGTAGCCTACACTGTACTTAGTACTATAGTGTATTAAGCAACTATTATTATAATAAAAGCTCTAATAGAAGTTTTAATAAAGTATTTCTTGCCTTAAGGCTTATTTTCTTAGCTCTAGCTTTTTTACTTTATAAATTAAGTAGTCTGCTACCTTATAAATGTTTAATAATAAATTAGTATAGTAATAGTTGTTTACCTTTTATACCTTCTTAAGTTACTATTAATAGAAGTTATATTTATTCTTATATTGCGTTTATAAGAGTTAATAGTAAATCTCTACTTTTTTAGGTTTATAAAAGTAACACTTGTCTGCTAGGTATTTGTCTGCCTACAAGTTTACGTAGTAGTACTAGTTTTAGTTTGTTTTATACTTCTTCTTATTCTTTTTATAAAACTTATTATTAATCTTATAGTTATACTAATATAACTTTCTATATTTTTTAGTACTTTTTACTTTTTTAGCTTTTTAGTTTTTAACCTTAGCTACTAGATTATTAAAGTAGAGTTGTTAGTGTATTGCCTAATACTTAACTTTCTTAGCGTTCTTACTAGTAATTATAATTTTTAATTAAATTGTACATTTATTAGCGTAGTACGTTATTATTCTATATACTTAATATTAGTTGTTAGTAATTATTTTAGCATAAATTTATTTTTAACTTTTTAATCTATTAGCCTAAGTTTGCTTAAAGTAAGAACTTTGTTATCTAGTTTCTATTATAGTATAATTTTATAGCTGTTTATTAAGCGTGCCTTTTTGTAGAGGTCTAAGTTATGTTAGTTATTATTTAGTTTTATTTAAACTAGGTATTGCATTTTTTGTCTAATTATTCTAATCTTAACAGCTGCCTATTTAACTAGTTCTTCTGTATAGTCTTAGGCAAAGTGTCTAGCTTTACTAGGCTAGTAAATAGGTATAGGTTAGGTTGTAGTTAGGGTCTGACGTAAGCTAACCCAACCACAACCCAACCTATACCCACGCTAAGTTACGCTTAGCGTAGGTATAGGTTAGGTTGTAGTCACACAAACTAGTAGTTATAGTTATAGTTAGGTTACACTAACTAGTAGTTGTAGTTGTAGTTAAGTTGCACTAACTAGTAGTTGTAGTTATAGTTACGCGTATAGACTATAAGTATAAGTTAAGTTATAGTTGTAGTTGTAGTTAAGTTGTAGTTACATGCTATTTATAGTAATAAATAGCTATGTTAAATAAGTAAAATTAGGAAAAGTAAGCTAAGTAAGCACTAATTTAGTTACATAGTCTATGCAATACAACCTAACTATAACTACAATCTAACTTATACTTAAGCTAGTAAATAGGTTATAAGTATAAGTTAGATTGTAGTTGTAGTTAGGTCGCATAGACTAGAGTTAAGTTATAGTATTTAATATTTATTACTAGTTAAAGTTAAGAGATAGTTAAAACTTTAATACTACAGTTAATTATTATAGCTTATAATTACAGCAACGCTTAAGCTTTAAGGCGCTACTACTTCTATACTAGAAGTAAAAAGTCCTCTTCTATAAGCTTATTTTCTACTATTTCCTCCTCTAGACCATATGTGCTATCTCTAGGCGCTAGGAGCTTAAATATATTATTAATCTTGTTATATAGTGCTTTAAGGCTAATATTCTTATTTTATATAAAAATTTCTTGCGCCTTTAAATCTAGAGAGATAGTATTTTTAAAAACTATAATTTGCTATATAGTTAAAGCTAAAAAGTAATACTTTTAATTACTAATAACATTTTTTGCAGTGTTAAAAACGCGCTTAATACTAATACTAGTAATTAAAATTGCTAATATATTTTTTATAACTTAAGATAGCTAAAAATAAGTATTTTTATTCTATTACTACTACTTTAAAATATTAAATAATGTCTTTAGTTTAATGCAAGAAGTACTAAAGTAAAATTCTTTTTTTTATTAACTAAAGCTTTTTATCTTTTTTCTTTTTTGTATAAAAGATGTTTAACTTAAAGTAGAAAAGCTATTAAAAAGTAATTAAAAAGTAGGCCTTTAAAACTATTTACAGCTAAGCATTCTTCTTAAAAAAAAAGTAAAAACTAATATTTAATTTGCCTCTTTACTATTATTATATTAATTAAGATAGTTAAAAAACTATTTATAATATATATGCTTATCTTAAGGTTCTTATATAGAATTCTAATTAGCTAATTAGCACTTCTTTATAATAATAAACTATAATAACTATACTTTATATATAGTAAGGTTTTAAGTTAAATCTAGAATAGCTATGTAGTTAAATAAAAACTTTTACTTAGCTAATGTTTTTGCGTAGTACTTGCTTAGTTTCTTTTTTTTTTTATAGTAGCTTATACTATTATAAGCTACTTTATAGTTTAAATTTCTACATTTTTATTAAAATTATTAAATATTAAGTTTATAAAATTAAAAAGATAGTTGTATATAAGCTAAATATATTAGACTTAAAGCTTTTAGTTTTTACTTAAAAAGCTTATAGTATTCTTAAACTACTTAAGCATCTTTATAATTACTTTAATATAGTACTACTTAATAAAAGAAAGTTAAAGACACTTAAAGTTATAATAGTTAATCTCTTTTATATTATTGTTAGAGTTAATAATAATATAAGTACTTCTTTTTATTACTATTTCTTGTACTAGCTATTTATTAATGTATTTTAAGAGCTTAAGCACGCGCTTACACATATTATATATGAAGTTCTATTAAGTCTTTATATTACAAATAACAGAAAGTTATTCTCTTAGTAGTAGATGTTGTTAAGTAGCAAGAAATTGCTTATACTATTATAGTAACGCGTTAATAGTAATATAAATAGCTTAGATCTAGATAGTAGTTAAAATATAGTAATTAAATATAATAAAAGTATAAATACTTTGCAAAGTGTATTTAGAAAGAACATCTCTTATTTAATTACTTTAATATGTTGCCTGCGTAAGATCTCTCTAAGTCTAACTTCTATAGTAGTAGCTAGTTAGAGATATTAAATTATCTCTCAAACAACTAGGTTAATAATATAAGCTAGGCATAAAATAGTGTTTTTTAAGGCGCTCTAGCTAATATTTTTATTTACTAGTATTAATAAAATTGTTTAACTAAGTACTATATTGTTGCTAGCATTGTCGCAAGTAATAGCTAGAAGGTAAGACCTAGTATTAGTGTCTAAAAGTACATGTAGTACCTTTATAGCTATTAAAATTCTAGTATATTGTTTACGTATTAGTATAAAATTAAGTAGTTTCTTTTAAAATTGCTAGTTTAATATAATATAGTAACTCTTAACTATAAAAAAGCTAAAATAATTAGCTGCAAACTATATATTTAGTATAATTAAAATCTTAGTTGTAGAGCTAAAGTTATTAAAAAAAGAAGCTTTTGCTTTTTTAAACTAGTTCTAAAACATTAACTTAAATTTATAATAAGTAATTATTATAGTTTAAGGCCTTAAAAATTAAAGAAAGTGCGTAAATAATAGCTACTTAATAGTTTAAAATAGCTAATTACTGTTAATAACTACTTAAATAAGCTCTTTTTTAAAGGCATCTTAAGTAAATTTAAGTATTAAAGCAAGTATACTACTTTTTTAAAGTTAAGTATATATAAAGTTTGTTATACGCAGACTATTATAAATAGAAGTTAAAGTACTTTAATAATTAACTATATTAATATAGTTTATAAGGTGTTTAGCTTCTATTCTTATTAGCCTTAGGTGTCGTAGGATTATGCTGCAGTTAAGACAGAAAATATAAAAGCAGCTAGTTGTAATATAAGTAGCTTCTCTAAACTTTAACTAAATACTACTAGTATAAGTAGCATAGTTCTAGTAAAGAAATTTGCTATCTAAATTTTAAGCCTAGCTAGTTATACTTTACTACTTATTTAAATAAGTTATAATTTGTTTTTTTTCTTGTATAGCTTCTTAAAGTAAGTATATTAATAAATCTAACTTTTTTTACTTTTCTTCCTAATTAACTTAGTGCCTACTTATTTAGAATTAGTAAAGGTTTTATAAAAGCTTATAAATATGTTTAGCTATAATATATAAGTAAACAGCGTTTAGTTTAAAAATATAATAAAAAGCTATTATAAATTATTGCTATTACTAACATACAGCACATAAATATCTGCTTTATAACTTTAATAGTACACAAGCTATATATAGTAGGCCTTTAGTAAACACGTGTATAACTAAACTAAAATTAACTTGTTTTATTAATTATGTACTATGTTAGGCGCTTTTTAATTAGACTTTATTAATTTAAAAAATGTTAGAATAAAAGCAGTATAGTTATAAAGTTATACAATTATTTTTATATTATATAAATTATATTAATAAGCTATAATAAGCGCTAATTAATGCTAATAACTTAGTATAGGAATATTACTATAATTAATCTAAAAAGCCTTTAAAGTCTATAAAATTACTAAAATTTATATTTTTATTCTAATTTTTGTTTTTAACTTTAGCTTATAATTCTTACTACTACTTTATAGTTTTATATTTATTCTTACATTAATTATAGTACGCATTAATATTAAAATTATTATTAACTTTTTTTTTACATTTATTACTATTGTGTCCTTTAATATATAGCTTGTTGCTATGTAAAATAATATTATTGCTAAGTCCTAAGGACTTGTACACTAGTAGAGGCTTAAATAGTCTATATTAGTTAGTAAGTAAATGTAATAAAAAAATGTGTTTAAACTTACTTCTAATCTTTACTTATAGTAATAGCTAACTCTTTTAAACTTATATTTTTAATAAAGTTTTACTATTCTTTTTTAGCTTATTTGCTTTTAAAAGTATTAGTGTAAAGCTTTGCTAATTCTTTATTATAAGTATAATACATAATTTTTTTAAAAACACTACTAAAGCTATAAATTTATATATATATGCAACTTTAGCTACTATTGTTTAAGCTCTTTATTACCTAAACTACTTTTTCTAGGATTCTTGCGTGCTGTTTTATATTAACTTTATAGTATACGTCTTTCTATTTTTTATAAATTTAATTAAAAGTTATTTATAGCTACTTTATTATTTATATATAAGCATAACTTTATAATAAATAACTTTATTAACTTACTACTCTTCTAGGCGTTATATTACTTTTAGTTAAGCACTTTTTATACTACTTTTATTATTTTTTTGTGCCTTTTTATACTTGTATTCTTATATTATTCTATGCCTTTTATTTTATTTTTTAATTAGTATATAGTAGCGCAATTAGCTATATATGCATTTTATAAGGCCTTTATCTTAAAATTAAGTTAAGCTACTTAACTTTTTTATATAATAGCTTAAGAACTAAAGCTTAATAATTTCTTTATTAGGACTTTAAAATTTATAAAGCAACTTTTTTTAAACTGCCTTAGCTGCGTCGCGTAAGTATATTATTAATTTTATTTTTTTTGTATTTATAACTTTTTACAAATTAGTATGCGCTATAATAAATAGCTATATTAAATATCTTTATAAGCTTTTCCTACTTATTACGTTTAAAACCTAGTAGCACTAAAATTAAAATGCGCAGAACTAGGCCTTTAGAACTATTACTTAGCTTTTCTTTAATTATTATTATTGCAATAGATATAATAATTAACTATAATTAGTTAATTTTAGTTATAGTAGTTGCATAGTAAGTAGAGATATAGAAATATTACTATATTATAGCTAGTGTAGCCTATACGCCCTTACTAAAGCTAACTAAAAATTAACATTTTGCCTATATTTAGACACCCTACTAATTACTACCTACTAATAATACACCCTAGCACGTTATATTATAACAGCTTTTTATTATATCTATTTACGCACTTTATTACTGCAAAAATAATTAATAATAATTCTACATGCTTACTATAAATTTTAACAACTTTACAACTACTATAATAGCGTATACTAAGCAAACTACGCAAGCTTTAACTAGTAGCAAAGTACTTATAAAAAATTTATAAATAAAAGCTAGTTAAAAGCTACTTATATTATTTGCAAAAGCCAGAGCTGTTAAAAAAAAACGTTAATATAAGCTAGGTAGTAAGTTATTACAGTCTTTTATTATAGTTAAATACTAATAGCGTATAGCTATTGCGCTAAAAAAAATTAAAAAGTAGTAAAAGTTAACTAAACTATTACTACGCAAACTTTTATTTAGCTATTTTATTTATAAAATTACATATTCTTATTACGTTAATTTACGCTTTTAAGTAAAGGCAATTTATACTTTTTAAAAGTTAGCTAAAGCTTTTTTAGTAAGCTATTTTAAAGGTATTATAACTACTCTTATTATTTTTAAATTTAATACTAATAAATATAGACTGTAACCTTAATGCTATTTATACAAAAAAAGTTACTATTTAAGCTAAAGATTTAAAAAAAGTAGTTAGATACTATAAGAAGTTTAGTACTAACTTTATATTTTTGTAGCTTTTTACAAAAAGACTGCATTATAAGTAGTTAGAGTTTCTGTAGTATATAATAATATAAAGATGCTCTCTTAATTACTTTTTATACTGTAATAACTAACTATATTAATAACTATAATATAACTACTACATATAGTTGTAGTTAGGTTAAGGTTGTAACTAAACTAATGCTTACTTAGTTTACCTCTTTTAATCTTACTTTTCTTAATTTTACCTGTTTAACACAGCTATTTATTACTATAAATAGCACGTAACTACAACCTAACTACAACTACAACTACTAGTCTATGCAACTTAACCACAACCACAACTACTAGTTAGTGCGACCTAACTACAACTACAACTACTAGTTAGTGCGACCTAACCACAACCACAACCACTAGTTAGTGCGACCTAACCACAACCACAACTACTAGTTAGTGCGACCTAACTATAACTACAACTACTAGTCTATGCAACCTAACCACAACCACAACTACTGGTCTGTGCGACCCCAACCCAACCTATACCCACGCGTGGGTACCCACGACCTATTTACCAGCCTAAGCTTTACTATATTAAAAATATGCCTTATTAATATAATACTTTTGGCGTTCTTTCTTAGAAAGGCTATCTTGCTTTATTTTTTTAAAAAATTTTGATTTTTAGCCTTTTTTTGTAATTTGCTAGTTATAATAGCGTTATTATATCTATTATACTTACTGCGTTGCTTTTTTGTGCTAGCTAGACTAAGTTAAAAGTATTTCTTTTAATTATATTTTTTTTAGAGCTTATTATTAATATGCGCAGCTAGCTTAAGTAGCGCGTATAGTGTATTAGGCTTATTATAGAATATAAGGCTGTTTTTAATATTTTCTTTTAAGCCTACTTTAAATACTGTTTAAAGTGCCTTATTATTTTAATTAATTTATACTTATAGCTACTTAAATTCCGCTGTATATACTAATACTAACGTAGTCTATCTTAGGCAAGTAATTTTTTTCTTAGCTTAGTTCTTAGTATCTACTTTTTTAAAAATATATTTTATTTCTTATTTAAACTTTATTTAACTTATAAATAAGGCCTACGTTTTAGCTTTAATTTTTTTAATTCTTTTATTAAGTAAGTAGTTATTTATATAAAGTTATATTTAATTAGAGGCTTTATTTTTTACATATATACTTACTAGAAGAGTTTTTTCTTAATTAGTGAGAACTTTATTATACTTATAGTATAAATTAGTATAAGTAAAAAATGTTTATAACTTTTCTTACTTTTTTTTATACTTCTTAAGTAGTACTATTTTAAGTTTTTTTATAGCAATAGAGTTTATTTAAAGTAGCTATTAGCTAACTTAAAAGCTAATTAATTATATTTATTATAGAAGCTACTTGCTGTGCTTAGACATAGGCCTATTACCTAAAATTCTTAATTTCTTAGGCACTAAAGTTATTCTTAGTATTAAAGTTAGATGTATTAAGCATTTTATTATTTTCTAATACTAGTTAATTTAGTATTAAAAGTTTTAGACTTTAGGCTATATTATTTAAAGTAACTTTCTAAAATACTATTATAAATTTTAATTAAGTAACTTATTTATTTTTAAGGTGTCGTGTTGTAGTCAAAATGGGGTTTCTAAAAAAAGTAAAAAGCAGCTACCCTCTACTAATTAGTCGCAAAAGTTAAAAAAAAGATTATGTATAGTTAATAAGATTTAAACAGTAGGTAGATAAGGTCTACGCGCTAAGCGCTTAGAGCAGAAAAGCTTAGACTACTAAACGAAAATTAGTGTTAAAAAAATTTACTAAAGGTACTAAAAAATAATACTAATTAAAACGTGTTTAACAGCAATTGCTAGCTTATAGCTAGCAACAAGATTGCAATAAAGATAAAAGAAAAAAGTAAAAACACATACGTTACTGCAGCAGGAGCCTGTAATACTTTTTTCTAAAAGCTCTCTACCTACTACTTCTTACTTTTAGAATTTCCTACACTATATAGTACTGTATACAAACAACTTGTATATAAATAATACAATGCTTAAACTATTCTTTTTCCTGACTATACTAGAAGCTATAGTAGTAGATTACAAAGCTAGCGTTTACTATTATTAAGTAGCTACCTTTATTAGTTAAAAAAGAGCTAGTGGCGATAGTCTCTGTAGTAGTTAAGTTAGTACAGAGGTTAAAATGTAACTATAGTTAAGACATCTTTAATGCGTCTAGTGTTATAAATATTAAGGTCACAACAAGGACTGTAAAAAGCTAGTTTAGCTAGTACACTATATACACCGCGCATGTTAATAGTCTAGATATAGTAAAAGTATATTACTTTAGCAATCTCTTCTTACGCAAATACAACCTTAGTAAAAAGACTTAGAAGTAGCTTTATAAAAAGCAAAAGCGTGTTAAAATAGCTATTAAGTAGCTAAGATAAACTAATAAGTAGGAGGATTTTGTAAGTCGCCTCTAGGGATAGAAGAGCTATGCATAGATAGTAATGTAACGAACACGTTACAACTCTCTTATCCTCACGTGGCTCTAGATCGTATCTGTATTAGACCTACTCTAGTCCTAGCCTAGATCGCAAGTATAAAAACAGCCTAGGACCTATAGTTACTCTATAGATTTTTAATATCCTTTTGTATAAAGCCTATAAGTATTTTATTTAAATTAAAGCTTATTTGTAAATTACAACACACTCTTATATACCTTACTATAATTTCTTTTGTTAATACTAATCTATAAGTCTTGCCTGCGCTAATATATTATATTAAAAATCTTGTCTTAGCTAGTAACAGCATTTAAAATAATATCGCAGCTGTTTATTTAGACTATACCTAAGCCTAAGCTTCTTTAAATATAAACTAAAAGTCTTATACTATTAAGTTTAATAATACTTTAAGTAGAATCTTTTAGATCTTCTACTAACTAAAGCCTTTAAGTTTAGAACTTTTAACTTTAATAATAAAGTAAATTACTTTAGAAAAGTTGCGTAAAGTGCGCTAAAGTAAAAATATAAAGACTATTAACAACTTATTAATATTAGAATTAAATACTAATAGCTAACTAAAACTACCCTAGACCCTTTTTAAAGCCTGTCTAAAAATTAACCTACTACTAAGGTTAACAACAATCTCTATAGAATAAAGTAACTAGCAAGTAACTAGTTATTTAAAAAAAAAGTAGATTTAGAAGAAGATTTTATTATACTTTATAAGGATAAAATTAACTATTTAAATGCGTAAGTTACGCAATTAATATAAAAAGTTACTCTTTTTAAAAAATATAGCTATACTATTTACTAAAACACTACTAATAAAAACAGATATACTAATAAGCTAACTTATATAGTATATTTTTATTACTTCTAAAACCTTATATATTAAGCTTATAAAGCGCATGCTTACTATTAAAAATCTTTACAATAAAACTAACTTTACATTCTATTAATAGTAGGCTTTAATAGAAAACTAATTAAAAATTAACTTAGATTACTAGAAGATAGAATATGCTTATATAGCTTTTATATAAAAATATACTACTAGTATTGTAAAAGAATACCTTAAACTGCAGTACTTAGCTAATTCAGTTTTAAAATAGTATAAACAAGTAGAAAAAATAATTATACTACTTAAATTATATTTTATATCTAGCAATAAATAGGTAGAAAGCTATATAGCTTTTTACTACCTAGTTATAAATAAAGAAGAAATGTTTTTAGCTTTTAAAGCAAAGCTTATTAGCACTACTATTAAAAAGTTTATTTTTAAGTTAGAGTAGTCTTTCTATTTATAAAAGAAAATTACCTTTATCTTACGCGCCCTAAATTTAGGTTTTAGATACTTATAAAACAATTTATTTAATAAAATAGTACAAGATTTTACTATATTTAATATAAAAAAACATAATTCTTCTATTAAACTAAATATAAATAGTAAACTAGTATTCACTTTAGCATTTTTACAAAAGCCTTATCTTTAATAATATTAAAGTCTATAGCTGTATTATACTAGTCACCTATTTAATTTGCCTCTAACGCCTGCTTATACTACTTTAAGCACTCCTAGATTCCTATTTAAAACCCTAGCCTTTAATAATAAGCCTTTACTAAATACTTATTTTAAGTGCAGGAAGCCTAGTTACTTTATAAGTAATTATACTACTCTTTAAGTAAGAGAAATTAAAATTAAATAAAAAGAATACTTAGAAGCTATAAAACATTATTTAGACTAGAAACAAGAGAGAAACAAAAACGCCTAGGACAACTATTTAGCTTAACCCTATATAAGTATAATTTTGCTAATATTAATTTATTAAACTTATTTAAAAAAAAGTATTTTAAAGTTTTTACTATTTTTCGTTTAAAAAGGTATAGTGCTTATTTATAATTATTAATTAATACTAAAGCTTAAAAGTTTATATTTCTAAATTTCTTTATTACTCACACTCTTTTCTAATTACTTTAAGTTTTTATTTAAAAACTACTTATTAAAGTCTTTATAAAAAGATTCTAAGACTAAATCTAAACTAGAGTAGATAAATATATTTATTTTTACACTTAAATTAATAGTAGAAAGATTCTTAACTATTTTTTTATTATTATAGACTTAGGTACGCAAAATTGTATTATTAAGATTAAATAGCTCTAGTAATTTAACCTATTACTAGACATAGTTTAGAATTAAATTATGTAGCTTATAAAATTTCCTGCTACGTATAATTCTACCTTTTTTATTTTTATGCAGTTAAAAGACCTTACTAACAATAAAGTTGCTAAAGAAGATATCTAGTGTAAAAACGCGCTTTAGAAGAAAAATAAATACTAAAAAAGGCAAAGCTTTATAATAGTTTTAATATAAAAGATTTACAGCCTTCTTTAGCTTTTAAAAGCTTAATTTACTTTTAAAGACGCTAATCCTAAACTAGATTTTATTTAATTAAACTCTACCCCTTGCATTGCTATTATATTAGCTAACGCCTTCTACTATTTAATTAAATAAAAAAAGAACAAGTTCTTTGTAATAAGTATTCATAAGATTATTTATTTATTAAAAGACTATATAGAACCTAATAATTCTAACAATACTAAACTAATTTAGAACTAACTTTTATTTATCTACTATTTGTACTAAAACGTGTTTAGTAAAACTATAGTAGACTAACTACTTATATACTGTCTTTATAACTAGAAGATTGTACTTACTAAACTACTACTAAATTAGTTTAGCCTTCTATATAAGTAGAGTACTAAAGAACTTAAAGCTACTAAAACGTTTATAATAGATAACCTTAAGAAAAGATATATTAATTTTAGTAATTATCTTTTTACTTCTCTTATCCTTTGTGTTTAGAAGCCTAATAAAAATATTAAAATTTATGTTAATTATTGTAAACTTAACACAATTACTTAAAAAAACTTATATTTAATTTTGCATATTAATAAGCTGTTAGCCTATACAGATAAAGCTTAGTTCTTTACTTAGTTAAATATACGCGCAGCTTTTAACAAGATTAGGATAGACCTAGACTTTAAGAAGTATACTACTTTTTAAACTTAATATAGAACGTATAAGTCTAAAGTGTTGCTATTTAGATTATATAACAGCTCTACTACCTATTAACGTTATATAAATAATGTGTTAATTAAGTATTGTGGAGAACTAGGAGCTGGTAACAGTGGTTTAGGAGAACCGAATAATTAATTCTAATCCTGCCTTTCTAACTGCGTCTGAGTCGTGCTATTTATACAGACCTGACCTAGAAAGGCTGTTGTTAAACTTAGAGGAGTTTAACACGTATCCTAACAAGCTTAGGTGTAAAATTATAAGTTTAGCGTAGATACTCTAACGTAAAGTTAGCTAGCGCGCGCTTAGCGCATAAGCTAACAGGCTCTTATTTTTAAGCCTAAGAAGGCCTTAGGCCTTAAGAATAGTACGTTATAAATGTAATACACTTCTTAGGTAACTAAGACCTTAGTTACTTATGCAGAGCTCTATATAGTCCTAGCGCACTACGTAACGCGTTGCGCACGTGCAGCTTAGCGCAAGGCGCAATAATAATAACAAATTTTTAAGCTTTTTAGGCTTAGTATCTAACACTACTATAGCTACTATAAGTATTGCTTATAAGTTTATTTAAACTTTTTAAAAGTAATACTAATTGCTTTTATAAGTATTATAATACTTTTATATAGCTTTTTTAGGCTTACTGCGCACTACTTTATACCCTTATATAGCTTCTCAGCTTTATTTTAGCACTCCTTTTATTTAGTTACTAACTTTATATAGAAGTTAAAACTATAAAAAGCTACTACTACTTGTACTACTACTTATGCTGCTGTATACGCGCTGCTGCTGCTATTGCCCTTGCCTGCGCCCTTACTACTGCTACTATTGCTGTCTACTTTAGTAGCGCAGCTGCCCTTAAAACGCGCTTTTTACGTAAAGTTAACTAGTACTACTTTAAGTATAGTACTAGCCTATATGTTTAAAAAGGCGTATAAGTAAGGTTAAAACCCTAGTTAAGACTGCCTATAAAGGTAAGACTCTAGTAGTAACTCTTAGGCACTAAGACAAACTTAGTACACATTGCAACATGCCTTGTCTTAAGTATATTAAAAGCGCTTTATCTAGTAGCTCTAATAAAGCTTATTAAAACAAAGCTTTAAGCTTTAAAACGTACTACTAGCAGTACTTTAATAAAAAGACTTATAAAGTCTTATATATATATTTTTTTTTAAATTTTAAACTTTTGCAAATAATTAAAGTCTTTAAATTACTATTTTTTTAGCTAAAAAGCTTTTTACTAAGCTTTAGAAGAATATGCTATTATAAGCTTTTTTTCTATTTTTTCTTAAGTTCCTTATACTAACAAATTGTAAAGTAAGTAGGCTAAAAAGCCTGCGAGCTGCTGTCTGCGTCCTTCTAGAAGAAGCGGCTAAGGAGGAGAAGTCTAGGGAGGGCCTTAAGAGTAAGGTAGAGGAGAAGGAGAGTTAAAATAACTAAAAGAAGTCTACTAGCCCTTCTAATAGTCTCCTTGCGCGTTATCTACGCGCTAAGAAGCTATTAAATAAGCTAGTTAACCTTCTAGTTACCTAAAAACCTATTAGAAAGAAGTTGTTCTCTTAAAATCTTATAAGTTCCCTAGGGGTAGGAGGCTAATCTACTTTAATAATTAAACATCTATTTTTTTTTGTGCTCTTTTTCTTTTGTAATCCTTTATAAGATATGCGTTCTATATTAATAAGCTTCTTAAAGTGCTTAAGCTTTAATTTTAATAAGTACTTAGTAAGTTTATTAGCTAGCATCTTAGCTATTAGTAAATATTTAATTTAAAATAAGCCTTTAGCGTGCTCTTAGCAAAGCTATATGTTCTATATATTAATATAACAAAGCTTAGTAGTTATTTTTTCTTACTTTTTAATAACTAGGTGTATAGTTTATTAGTTATAGCAAAAAATTTTTTAAGCTTTTAAAACTATAAACTTAAGTTCTTTAAATAGTTTTTTAAGCACTATAAATTTTTTTGCTACATACTTTAATATAAGAAGCTTAGCTTTTATAGTTAAAGTTGTTATTATAGCTTAACAAGCTACTTTTTAAACAATTAAACTTTTAAAAAGTATTATAATATAGCTTTAAAAAGATTAATAAGTCTTTAAATTCTCTGCAAAAGACGCGTTTTTATATATAGTAAGCTTCTTATTATTATTATTACTATATATAATTCTCTTATGCTTTATATAGTAGAAGTATTATATAAAATAATCTTTAGCCTTTATATAAGCATTTAAAAAGTTAGTAAGAAAGTAAAAAAGCTTAGAAACTGCGTAGGCAGTATTAGAACGCAGCATAATAGCTATATACAGTGCAGTACTAACGCGCTTTTAGTAGGCTCTAATTTAAAGCTTTAAAGCCTTTTTAGAATTTTTAACTAGCTTCTTTAAAAGTAAAAAAGTTTTTAAGAACCTACTAAAGGCGTTTAAATTAAATTTTTTTGTAACTCTATTAATATAAGTATTATATAGTAGTAATATTATACGCTTTTTACAATCTCTTATAATCTTTATTCTTAGAAACTAGCTTACTTTTTCTTTATTCTTAATCTTATAAGTGTTTTTAATTAATTTAAGAAGCTTATAAGCTCTTATTTAGTAAAATTAATAATATATAAAAAGAATATTGTTTATATAGAATATTAGGAGAAGCGCCTAGTTTTTAGTAAAGAAGAGATAAATTTTTTTAGCTAAAGCTTATAAGCTAAGCTTTTTAAGTGTGCTTAAAAATCTATTATACTATAATAATAGCAATTTTTGTAGGCTATATACAGCTCTTTTAAGCTTAACACACTTTTTTAGGCGCTTATAACTATTTAGTAAGTTGTATAAAATTACTATTTTATTACTAATATTAGCGTTAAAAAACGCGCTTACTATATTAAGTTGCTAAATTTTTATATTAAACTTAGCTATAATTTCTATTATAAGTTTAAAAAATTATGTAGCTAGTATTACTACGTATATTAAGTGTAGTAAGTTTTTTACTTAAAAGTTTTTTTCTACTATAAAACGTGCTTTATATTTAAAAAAGTAGCTGTTTTTATTAAACTTATAAGTAAATACTTATTTAAAAAAGAAAAGCCTAAAGTTTTTTAAAGTCTTTTATTTTATTTAAGTACTTTTTAAAAGTAGAGTATTAATCTTTTTTTAACTAGCTTATTTAAATAAAGTTCTATATTAGTAGTTATAAAAGTTCTTTTATTTGTTTAGAAGCTTTAAGAGATTGTTAAAGTATATTTAAAATTAATTAACTTTTTTAAAAGCTACTACTATTATAGCATAGACTATAATTAGCTCTTAATTTTCTTAAAGCTAATAAAGTAGTACTTTAAGCTTAGGTACTTTTAAAGAGTTATATAGTAGGCAGTGTATACCTACACCTTCTATATTAGAACTACGTTAGTCTTTATCTTTTAGCCTTAAAAAGCTTTTTATAAAAGGTCTTTATACTTTCTTTTTATAAAGTTTTTTTGCTAGAAAATCTTAAGAAACTTTAGTTAGTACTATAAAATTCTTAGCACCGCGTTAAGCCTTCTTAAAAGTGTTTTCTACTTCTTCTAGAGACTATAAGTGTCTCTACGCGTCTATTAAGCTTAATCTACTAGTTATTTATAATTTCTAGAAGCTAAGTAGCTTATTACTACTACTTATAGCTCTTTAAGCTAGAGTGCTCTACTTTAGTATTTACGCTTTTAAAAAAGAAGGCACTGGTATTACCTTAAGCATTAGTAGCTATCTTAAAAAACCTTTCTACTCTACACAAATTTCCTAAAAAGCGTTAGCCTAACGCTTTTTATATGCTTTTAGCGTACTACTTATTAGAGACTATAGTAAGCCTTCTATAGTTTTTGTTATTAGCTAATTACTTATTAGCTATAAGGCCTTCTATATTACTACTTCTGCTTAACTAATACTTATAAGCTACTTAAATATTTCTTTAGCCTTACTAATTTTGTTGTTATTAATAGTATGTACTGTAAGGACTGCGTTCTACTTTAGCAGCTTATAAGCTAGTCTCTTATAGTACAGCGTCTTATTAAATATAATATTATATATTATAATAACTTAGTAAAGCGCTAGAACCTATATCTAGTATATATTAGAGGCTCTATAGCTTACTAAGTAACTAATATAGCCCCTAGGAAAAGTCTTAAAGCTATTTCTATATTACTTAGCTACTCTATTCTTATTTAAAAAATAGACGCGGCAGCTATAAGTATATATTTTACTCTAATTTAGTTTTAAATTTGTTGTAAAGCTCTTAAGAAGCTCTAGTTTATAGTACTTAAAGTACTTTTTACTTTATTAATTAAAACGCTTATTTAGTAAGTGTAAACTATACGCGTAAAACAGGCTTATATTATAAAGCTATACTATAGCTTTAACAATTTCTAGCTAGAGTTTCTTAAGTAAGTTCGCGCTTACTCTTATTTTAATTAACTTAGTTATTATTTCTTGTCCTGCTTGTTTAGCAGCTCTATTTAGTTTATATATATATAGTAGAGATAGCTTAATTATAATACTGCGTTCTTTATACTATGTTTAGTACTATAATATACCTTACTAAAAGAGCATTAAAAAATTATTATCTTATGTAATTTTAACTATCTAGAGCTTATAATAAGCTTTAATAAGAGCTTTAAGATAGTAAAAAACTTTTATAATTTTTAAAATAGATTTTGATTATAAAATATATATATAAAGCTTACTACTAAAAGTATTTTTTATAACTTATATTTATTGCTCTTCTAAACAACCTTAAGGCATATTAAATAAGTCTTATAAGATTCTCTAGTATAGTTAAAAAGAGAGCTCTTTTAGTTGCTTTAAGAAAACTTATTTAGTATAAGTTAAAGCATAGTGCTTATATTTAATACGTACTATTCTTTTAACTTACACTCCCTAAGCTACGTTAATAAGTACTTTTAGTACTTTTAGACTTAAATACTTTACTTTAGCATACTAAAAGTCTTTTAAGTTACTCTTTAAATAAGTTTTTTATAAGCTTCTAATAAAAAGCATTATATTTATAATAAGCTTTAAATAAAAAAATAAAAGCTTATATTTAAAAAATAAAAAGTAAAAACAATATTTAAGCTGTACTAGTATAATATTCTTACTAAGTGTACCTTAGCAAAGTATAGTATTTCAGCCTAAGTACTAAACTTCTTTTTTATATAAGTAAGCTTCTAAAATAATATTAAATTAAAATCCTTTAACAACTGCTATATTTATAAAAGTAAAGTTCTTAGTTTTATTGCTATGTATTCTATTTAAGACTTAGCAAAGAATATAAGTCTTTATTTACTAATAAAAAAGGCCTAAATACTTGCCTTTACTGTCTCTACCTCCCTTATAAGTATAAAAGAGCCTAGTATAAGTAGTTCTTTACTATTTACTAAGTGCAACGCAGCCTTACTATTAAGTATAGTGCTCTTTAATAGTATATAAGCGTTATAATTACTAGTATAGTATATACCTAGGCTGTTGTCTTTTTTAAAAAGCGCTAAGTTAATTAAGAATGCAATAATACTACTTAAAAAAGCCTTTAACTTACTTTTTTCTTTCTAAAAGAGCTAGTATTTTACTCTAACTAGTTTATCTTAAAGTTCTTTATACTAGTTAGTATATAGGTATTCTTAAATCTTCTTTACTTTTTTTTTTACTAATATTATAATAGTATTTTATGTAGGCCTTAATTGCTGCTAGAAGTGTATAGTATTTTATAAAATTCTAAAAGTACTAATACTTTTTATTATCTTTGTATAGGCACTTGTAGTTAATTTTATAGCCTGCGCTTTTATTACTTTAAATTCTTATAAGTTTTAAGTTTTTTAAAGTAGTAAAAGCTTCTACTTTTAATTTAGCTAAGCTTAGTACGCTAATTAAGCGCTAATAAAGTATTTTTAAAAATACTTAACTAGTTTAGTTTAAGTTTAAATAATCTTTCTTAAGTATTTATTACTATTAGTAAAGTGTTTTTATTATGTTAGCTTAGTTAAGAGTGTATTTAGCTCTTATAGCATTTAAAAAGTTAAATATAGTAAGCGCGCTATCTACTTTAAGAATTTTTAGCCCTTTAGCTTTTAATTAGCTTATTTACTACTTATTATACTAAGCTCTTAGTTTTAAAGTATTAAGTTTTACTTTTTTAAAACTTACTTAGTATTTTTAATATATTACTATTTAGTTAACAGCGTTTGTTAGTTTATTTAATAAGCTTATTAAGCGTTTAACTAGCACTATTTATAAGTTTAATTATAATTAAAGCTAGTAACTATTTATTAATAGTTGCCTAAACCTAATTTTAAATATACTAAAGAGCTTATACGTTTATAGCCTAGTTTATATACTTTATATAATATTTATTAAGTTTTTTATTATAAGCTTTAAGTTTTTTTAAAATAAGTCTTTTATAGGCACTAAAGGCCTTAAAAGTAGCTTTATTAATATATTAATAGTTATAATAGCTTTTAAGTTAATATATTCTTAGACTTCTTTAAATTTAGTATTAAACTTTAGCTAAGTATACTAGTAAGTCTAAGTTGCGTAGCCTAAAAAGCGCGCTAAGTTAGTAATTTAAAAGAAGTTGCTTACTATTATTTTGCGTGCAAATAATTAGTAAGTTAAGAAGTGTAAATTAATTTTTTTAAATAAATTAGAAGATTTAAACTACTACTAGCGTACTCTTAGTTGCGTAGGGAGAATCTAAACTGTAATTTAAAGCAATAAGCTTATAACTATAAAGAACTAAAAGCTAGTAACAGTAGTTTAAGAAAACTAAATAATTAATTCTAATTCTGCCTTTCTAACTGTGTCTAAGACGTACTATTTATGCAGACTTAACCTAGAAAGGCTGTTGTTAAACTTAGAGGAGTTTAACACGTATCCTAACAAGCTTAGGTATAAAATTATAAGTTTAGCGTAGATACCCTAACGTAAGGTCAGCTAGCGCGCGCTCAGCGCGTAAGCTAACAGGCTCCTATCCTTAGGCCTTGAGGATAGTACGTCATAGATGCGACAAGTATCTAAATAACTTTTATATAGTCTACTTAGACAATATTCTTATCTACTCGAAATTAGAGGCAGAACATGTTCTCTACGTACAAAAGATACTAAAAAAATTATAGTAAGTAGGCTTTTAAGTTAATATTAAAAAGAGTAAACTTTATATTATAAAAATAAAGTACTTAGGCTATATTCTAACAAACTAAGGGCTAGAGGTAGATTTTAATAAAGTAGAACTTCTTAATAACTAAGTATAACTTACTACTATTATAGGTGTAAGATTGTTCTTTAGGTTTACAGAGTTCTACTAGCAATTTATACTAGAATATTTATAAGTTATAAAACTACTTTTTATACTCTAAAGTTCTTTAAAAGTATTAATATAAAATTTAGATTATAAAAAGGCTTTTAGAAAGTTAAAAGCTATACTGCTAGAAATTTCTACTTTATACTACTATTACCTTAAATACAATAGTAAGGTAGAGACTAATGTATCTAATAGTGTTGTTATAAGCATACTTTCTTAAAAATAACTAAATAAAAAATAAAGTCTAGTAGCGTTTTTTAGTAAGGTCCTATCTAAGTCTAAACTAAATTAAAAAATTTATAATAAAGAACTTTTTACTATTATTATAGCGTTTAGTAAGTAGTAAGCTAGATTAGCATTAGCTTACTTTAAAATTAATATATATTTAGATTATTATTTACCTAAGTATTTTATAACTATAAAAGTCTTAAACGCTAGGCAAGTACGTTAAGCTAAGAAACTTGCCTTATTTTTTTTACATCTAATACACCTCTAGAAAGGATAACGCCTACATAGATATTCTTTTGCGGCGCAAGCAGGATATAAGAAACTTAAAGTTTACTAAAACTAATACTTATTTGTAAGTCCTACTTAGACCGCACTAACTAGATAACTAAATTAACTTTAACCTTGCTTTTACATTTATTACTTAACTTTACGCTTAAATTTTGTTTTTGCGTGTAGTTAAAGCTACTTTAGAGCCTATAACTTTAAATTTACTAGAATTAATTAAATTTATTTTATAAACAAACTATACTGTGTTTAAAAAAAAGTGTAACTTATTACTAAATAAGTACTAAATAAAAAATAAATTACTTTTATACTTAAACTACCTTTATGTACTGCTAAACTCTATACTCTGTACTAAGATAATCTAAAAAGTATATAACTAAGTTTTCTCTGCTTACTCTAGCGCTATTAAAACTTATTAGTTAATTACTTTAAAATATTACTAAAAAAGTATAAAGGCTACTTATAAAAAGTATATATAGAACTGCATAGCCTGTTGTAAGGTACATCTAAGATAGACTTAAATCTTTAAAATAATTTACTTCTTACTAATCTCTAATTGTCTATTACAATATTTATATATTAACTTTAAGAAATTTCTACTAAATAAGGCTAGTTATAATTAAATTATAGTTGTAATTAATTATTTATCTAAATAGGCTATTTTTGTTTCTTATTATAAGATAATTAACGTAAAAAGTATAGCTAAATTATTTATTTAATAAGTATACTAATTTAGCTATACACTTAATACTATAATCTCTAACTAAGGACCTTAGTTTATATTTAGTTTCTAGTCTAAGATTTATTAGATTCTAGGCGTTTAGGTTAAACTATTAATAGCTTACTATAAAAAGACTAACAGTTAAATAAAGATTATAAACAAATATATTAACTAGAGGCTTTAGCTGTTTATATCTTACTACTAAGATAACTAGAGTAGACTACTGCCTTTAATTAATAAAGCATAAATTTCTTTACTTTATTCTGCCCTAAGCATGTCTTTGTATTAAGTCCTTTATAGATTTAATCCTAGATAGAGCTAGGACTAAAAGCAGCTAGCTAACACCTTTACTTTAACTAATAAAATAAACTATAAAGACGCGTTAGCCTTAGCTATATAAATATATAACGCTTAAGAAATAGCATAAACTTTCTTAAAGAAAGCTTAAAATTAAATATAAACTATAGTAAACTATTACTACTACTTAATTAATTAAAACATTAAAAATAAAGTCTTTCTAAATATAAAAAACTTTGTAAATAATAACTTAAGCTAAAAACTATTAGCTAAGTAAAAAAGACTTTTTAAAGTTTTTAAAAAAGTTAGTTATTTATACTACTTTAAGTTACTAAAAAAGTTTTAGATTTATAACGTTTTTGCATTAAAATTATTATATAAATATTTTTTAAATATACTTTTTAAATAAAAAGCTTTAAGGCTAGCTTTTACTTTAATTTAAAGTGTAAAAGAATAAAAAGTTAGAAAAATTCTTACTAGTAAAGTATATTGCTTAAAGTTAAAATACTATATTAACTAAGTTAAATATAACCTAGACTTAATATAGTACTTAGCTTTAAATTTTATAAAAGCTTTTTATAAACTTAAAGCCTTTTATAAAAAAAACTTTACATATTTATATTCTTTAAAGTCTTTAGTAAAGTAAATTATAGCTTAAAAATAAATAAAAAAGAATATAACTTTACTACAAAATAATAATATATAAAGAAACAAAAAGAAAATTTTAATAAGTATTAAGTAAAATAGCTAGTTTACTTTTAACCTATCTTTAACTCTTACTTAGAAATCTAAAAAGGATTACTTCTTCTTCTTATAAAAGAAGGAGGAGCTAAAGAAAAGCTTACTGCTCTTCTCCTCCTCCCCTGCCTTTCTCTAGAGGCGATGCTTATTGTCCTCCTCTCCTAGCAGAGCAACTAGACTACTACTGCTAGTTTTACCTTAGCAAGCAAAAGCTTTTAAAAAAGTAACTTAGCTATCTAGTAAATAAACAGCATTTTAAATCTTTAAAAAGACTTAGTAAGTTAAAACTAAGATGAAAGCTATAAATAGCTTCTTTTTCTAGCTCCTTGTTACTTAAACTTTTCTAGCTAGAATAAAAGCTACCGTCTGCACTTACTTTTTAGTAGGAAAGTAGTTTTCTACTAGATTCTTTTTATACTCTGCAGTAGTAAGAAAGTTTATAGTAGTAAAAAGTTTAAGGAACTTCTTTTTAACATACTCTAGTACGTATTTAAGTTAATTTTAAGTTTAAAAAAGTAAGAAATATTAAACTTATAAAAAAGTACTTCTTTTTCTACTATACGTAATAAGCGCATTTATTAAATATTTTAAAGTTAAACTAATATTTAACTCTAAAAATGCTCTGCGTAAAGGCGCGCACTAACTATAAGCAAATAAAGTAATACGCCTTTAGTAAAGCCTTTAGGGGGCAGCGTAGTAGTATAGTATATATATATATATATATATGTGTGTATGTGTGTGTGTATGTGTGTATATACATAGTATTTTAGAAAGGCAGAAAAATTAAACGCAACTTGTTATTATAATATTAAAATAGTAAATACTTAATGCTAGTCTAACACTACTTTAAATTATAGTTGCAGTAACTGCTTATTAGAAGTCTATAACAACAACAAAAAAACATTATAAAGTTAATAAACAAATAATAAACATATTAAAAAAGATGCATAGCTATAAGACTAGCTAACTACTAAGAGAAAGAGGTAGTGTAATAAACACGTTACAACTTTCTTATTTTTACGTAGCTCTAGATTGTATCTGTATTAGACCTACTCTAGTCCTAGCCTAGATCGCAAGTATAAAAATAGCCTAGGACCTATAGTTACTCTATAGATTTTTAATATCTTTTTGTACAAGGCCTATAAGTGTCTTATTTAAATTAAGGCTTGTTTATAGATTACAATGCACTCCTATATGCCTTGCCGTAATCTCTTCTGCTAATACTAATCCAGAAGTCTTGCCTGCGCCGATACAAGTAATGCTGTTGTTGTTTATTTATATCTAAGAATAGGCACTAAACGCTGCAACTGCAACACTACTAAAATAGCAACAGGACAATAGAAGTTGCAGTTAGTAGTAAATAGTTAGCGGTAAATATTTATTAGTTAAGAGGGTTAGTTAGAGAGATATTACGCATTTTTATTTCTGTTTAAACATGCGACACACTAATTGCGTGCTAGTAATGCTAAACAAGGGGGCATAAGCCTAGAAACCTGTTGTTAGCAATAAATCTTTTTTTACTAGAAAGGTGTCTACAAAATGTGTAGTTACATTAAAAAGTTGTCTTAAAAGGCCGAAGCTAAAGTAACTTATTAGTTAAATTGTTTACTAAAATTATATAGTAGTTAAAGTATTACATAGAGTTAGTTTATACTTATTTAGACTTAGTTTATATTAAGGCAAGGCTAATATATGTAGTAGTCTGTAAGATATTATAAAGATAATTTAAGTAAAAAAGAATTTTTAATATTAACTAAAAGTAAGTAATACTAATTTTATAAAAAATAAAATTACTAGTTAATAATCTGTGTAGGAAATAAACTATTTAAGTTAACTATAATAAGTATAATAATAAAGTTTAACACATTTTTATACTTATTGCCTTTGTCCTGTGTCCTCCCGTGCTTCTTATTTAAGAGGGAGGTTAGGGAGAGCGTTAGCCTCCCTTTAAGCAGCGGCCTCCTAGAGGTCTTGTCTTAGCGGGATGCTAATTACGTGATGCGTGCGCCCCGCGCAGATTATTGCCTTCTAGCGTGTGTGTGGTTAACCCTTAACCTACCTTCCACGTTAAGGAGAGAATCCTTTCTATTACTTGTAACAGTAATTCTTACTTTTTTTTAAGACTATAAAAGTCTTTACGCGTTTATTAAGCTTAGTCTACTAGTGTTTTATAATTTTTAGAAGTTAAGCAGCTTATTACTACTACTTACAGAGGGGTGACAAAAAAAAAAGAAATCAAAAAAGTTACAGTTTTTAAAGATTTATATCTCCATAACTACAAGGGCTATACTAAAATGAGTTAGTGATTTGAAAAGCCAAGAACCTCTTCTTTAGGATAGGTTGCTTAGTAAGCTGCTTAGTTAGCATAATTGCTCTCAATCTTCGCAGTGAAAATAT
>WBOK01000267.1:0-97563 GCA_009289805.1 Alternaria gansuensis | reverse complement strand
CCCCCCCCCCTCCTCGCTTCAAAGCTGGAAAATACATAGTAAATAAATAAACACAATACAGAACAGGTAGAGAAGAGAAGCAATTCACTCGGAAAGACTGGCCGTTTTCTTGTACAACAAAAAAGAGACATAGAGAAAGGTAGTAGGTTTGAATAGTGTTAGTTAGTTAGTTAGTTGGTAGTGGTTAGGCCTAGGTACGGAATAGGAGGTGGATGCGAGGGACGCGTTACCCATAGGCGTTAGTGCCGGGCGTTTTGTGTGTGTGTGTGTGTGTGTGTGTGTGTATTTATTGAGGCGGTTGTGTTGTGTTTGGTGCTTGCGGGCTGTGGTTTTGAGGTTGATGAGTATATTGGAGCGTTCAACGTACCTCACGGGTTCGTGCACCACACAGGTTCGTGCACCACTTTTGCCAAGCCCCCACCAACTCTACCTCTATACGTGATGCCTTAGCAACAACACTAGATAGAGCCTTCTAATAAGCGTTAGATACAGACTACCCTTTAAGCTCTTAAATAAGACGCAACACTCTCTTTGCAACGCGCTGCAGCTATCTACAAAGTTACTTATACAACACTAAGCTGCTAACGCGTAGAATAAACTCTATAAGTAAATTACTAGCCTAAATTAAAAAATTTAATAAAAACTAAAAAAAGCGTAGTTATTAAGTATATACTTAACTTTATTTTACGCAAATTTTTTTAGGCTTATAGCTATAGCTAATATAGCTAATTTCTTACGCGTAGAGCGCAATTTAGGCTAAGTTAGCTTAAACTAGCTTAGTACATAAGTTATATACTACTTTAAGTTTATAATAAAGTTTAATTATAAGTATAATTATAAGAAAACACTTTGCAAAAATCTTAAGGTTATTTAAAGCTAGTTTTACCTAGTAGCTAATATAAAAGCTAAGTATAGTATTTAAAATAAAAACATGTATAACTTTAATAAGTTAAGCTTTATAATAAGCTTTATATTAACTAAAGTAGTTATTACAGCTTTAGAGAGACAAAGAAGGCTAAAAGTAATATAGTAAAGTAATAAAAAGTAGATAACGTACTTTATAAGCGAGTGGCCGGCATAAGCAAGTGGCCGGACTTTGCTAAGACCTTACTACATCTCTCCTAACACGCAATATCTTAACGTAGCAACATAATACAAAATTAGAAAAAGGCTTAGATATAGCTTGCACTTTAGGCTCTTATTTAAAATATAATAATTACTACGTCTTGCGCTGCAAAAGCCTACAACATGCTAAAAAGAACGCTTAAATAATAACGCGCTAGAACGCTCTATTAACACAATTATACGCCTAAATTAATAGCTCTTTAAGAATTTAAAGAAATAGTAATTATTAAGCATATTTTAAAGCTATTTGAGCAAGAATACCTACTTTAACTTAATAATATTAAAGAGATAGCTAATTCTTTACTCTAAGTCTGCAACTAGGACTTAGTAAGAATTAAGCTGTAAACTTTATTAAGCGCCGCCTAGAGCTTAAAGCTAAGTTTAATTAAAAATATAACTATTGGCTTCGGCCTTTTAAGATAACCTTTTGATGTAACCACACATTTTGTAGACATCTTTTTGGTAAAAAAAGATTTATTACTAATAACAGGTATCTAGACTTATGCCCCCTTGTTTAGCATTGCCGGCACGCAATTAGTGTGTCACATATTTAAATAGAAACAAAAATGCGCAATATTTCTTTAACTAACTTTCTTAACTAATAACTATTTACTACTAACTATTTACTGCTAACTGCAACTTCTATTATCTTGTTACTATTTTAGCAGTGTTGCAGTTGCGGCGTTTAGTGCCTATTCTTAGATATAAATAAATAACAATAGTATTACTATTTATACACAGCTCTTCTATTTTTAAAAACAACTTATAAAATTTTCTTACTTATTAGTTTATTTTAGCTACTTAATAGCTATTTTAATACGCCTTTGCTTTTTGCAAAGCTACTCTTAAGTTTCTTTACTAAAGTTATATTTGCGTAAAAGGAAATTGCTAAAGTAATATACTTTTACTATACTTAAACTATTAACATGCACAGTATATATAGTGTACTAGCTAAACTAGCTTTTTATAGTCTTTGTTGTAACCTTAATATTTATAATACTAGACGCATTAAAAATATCTTAACTATAGTTATATTCTAACTTCTATACTAACTTAACTACTATAAGAACTATTACTACTAGCTCTTTTTTAACTAACTGCTTAATAATAGTAAACGCTAGCTTTATAATCTACTACTATAGCTTCTAGTATAGTAACT
This sequence comes from Alternaria gansuensis, assembly GCA_009289805.1. Taxonomy (NCBI): domain Eukaryota; kingdom Fungi; phylum Ascomycota; class Dothideomycetes; order Pleosporales; family Pleosporaceae; genus Alternaria; species Alternaria gansuensis. Next base: position 95,279 of record WBOK01000267.1, on the reverse strand, counting down.
TAGTAAAGTCTAACTTTACTTAATATTAGCTATTAGTCTTTGTGTTAAAGAAAAAAAAAATAGTCTAAGTATTATATTATTTATATATAAGTTGTTTGTATGCAGTACTATATAGTATAAGAAATTTTAAAAGTAAAAAGTAGCAGGTAGAAAGCTTTTATAAAAAAGTATTATAGGCTTCTACTATAGTAACGTATATATCTTTACTCTTTTCTTTTATTTCTATTAGTCTAAGCTTTTCTGCTCTAAGCGCTTAGCGCGTAGACCTTATCTACCTACTATTTAAATCTTGTTAACTATACACAATCTTTTTTTAACTTTTGCGACTAATTAGTAGAGGGTAGCTGCTTTTTACTTTTTTTAGAAACCCTATTTTAACTACAACAACAACTACCACCTTTAAAACCTTAAAAAAAACATATAACTATAGTTAAGCTCTTTATAAAAATTTAAAGATTATAAAAAGCTAGTTTTACTTAGTGTAGGCTCTAGAATAATAACGTGTGTATATTTCAAGCAATAATACCTGCAGGTATCCTTGCAGGTGAGGAGCCCCTTATAAGCACAATTGCTGGTGGGCAAGCTAACAATAAGCGAGTTTGGCGGACCCAGTCAACACGCAACTATCCGTGACAGAGCCTCCCCCTCTAGTCTGGCGTCCTGACAGCCTTAAGTTAACTCTCTAGACTGTATAAGGATGTTTTGGTAAGGAGCGCGTGTCACTCGCAGCTTAGGTGCTCTTAAGACGCGTGTTACCCGCGGTTTAGGCGCAGGACGAGCTTTAGGCTTAAGTCTTCATAGCGTTGTTGTAGTAACTCTTAAATTTGTTGTTTATTTCTTAAAATTTTTAGAGGTGAAGGTAAGAGTGTGTAATTATTGTAGGTAGTCTATGCAAGGTAATGTTTACTGCAGTAATAAAGAAATTTTCTAGTATATCTTTTGTAATCCTTGTCTTAATTAACATATTTAACACGCAACTCTAACGCACTTACCACGTAACTAAACAATAAGCTCTAATCTTTATTATAGTCTACTATCTAAATCCTAAGTACATCAAGAAGTCCTACCTACAAGATACTTAGCTATACAAGTTTAGTATACTTAACAAAGCTGCTAATCTTATTACCTTGCATGCGACTTGCCTGCACTACGCATAAAACATTGCTAAACAAAAAAAAATTTATAGAAAGACTAAGCATTGTTATTACGACTATTATGCTAAGGGTAACTGTAGCAGTTATACTAAAGTAAGTTTTTTTATTTTGTTAACTGCGCCTTAGCTAATTTAAATAAGTTCCTAAAGCGCTTAATAGGCGTTTAAATTGTCTATACCATCTTTGTGCTCGTTTTAATACCGCAGTTACTAATGCTAATATTCTAAGGACTAACTCTGCTATTATTACTGCTAGCGTCAAGCTTGCGCGATGCTAGCGCTAATTTAACTTTAAGCTTTCTAACCGCCGCTGTGTTACCGCGTACACTAGTACTCCTTTAGGAGTTCTTACCTAGGTGCTAACAACCTTGCCTTACTACTTAAGCTTAATCTTAGTAGAGCAGCGCCGCATAGCAGCTACTCTTAAATTAATTGCTAGTCATGCAGCTAGGATTGCTAGTCCTACTAATAATAATAAGGATAATAATAAGAGCTCGGGCGACGACAACGTGCTGCTTCTTAGGCGCAGTCCGGGCGCAGGTAGCGCGCATGACAGTAGTGCTAGAAGTAGTAGTAATAATATAAGTAGTAATAATAAGGTTCGTGCTAGTAGTAAAAATTTTTTTAATAATAAGTAGGAGTAGATTGTTTTTGTACTTATAGTTTTATTTATTTAGATACTTAATTTGCGCCCTAAGTGCGCGACAACAATATTTAGTATGTTCTTTTAGCACGCTTAGGACGTAATAATTTTTAATTATGCTTATATTCCTTAATTAGTTCTTTTATATCCTCAAACTGCAATGCTAGAGTCTAGGTATTCTATAATTTATTATAGCCTTTCTATCGCAGCTAATACTCTAGCTAGCCATTCTTAACCTATTTCCCTAATATCTTTTTAACCTCCTAGATCTCTTCACCCTTAGAGCTAATTTCTAGTACCTAAGTATTGTCTTCTTAACTACTGCGTAATTCTTATTATTCTAGTAAGAAGACGTAGAAGACATTGTAAATGCAATAGTAAAGTAGTAGTTGTAGTTAGTAAGCCTGTATTCCTACTGCTCCTTACACTTAGAATAGTCTTATAAACTTGCTAAAAAGCTTTTTGTTAAGTTAGTAGGCTAGGTTAATATTCTTTATACTAAGGCGAACTAAGTCTCCTTAGCAGAAGATCTTTAGTTTGTGTTTTTTGTTGTAGTATTAGCGTTAATATTCTTGTGCTACTAAGAAGTATTCTCTTGCTGTCGCACGTGCGCTGTGCATGCGCTGTACTCTGTTCACAGCATCTAGTACCTTTCTTTCTAGCCTGCTGTCCTTAGAAGGCAATATAAGTAATAGATGCTTGCTATATACTACGTAAAAAAGTGTTGTCTTTGTTAATTTGTAGATAGAGTTGTTGTATGCAAATTGTGTAGTTAGCAGAAGTAACACCTAATTATCTTATTTCTCTAAGGCGAATGTCCTTAGGTATTGCTCTATTATCTAGTTCTAGCGTTTAGTTTGCCTGTCTGTCTATAGGTAGAAGGCTGTGCTTAGCCTGCGCTTTACCTATAATTAGTAGCATATTTCTGTCTAAAACGCCAAAGTAAAGATTAAACCGCAATTAGATATAATGCCCTTTTAAATTCTATATTTTAAAATAATATATTTAAAATAGAATTCTGCAAACTGTTTTACATCCTACGTTTTTAATACAGGTATGTAGATTGCTATCTTTAAAAAGCAGTTAACAATTACAAGGATTATATTAAATACGCAATCTAAACTATTATTTTTTGCTAGTGGCAGCCCTATTACAAAATTAAAGCTTACTTCCTTAAATATCTTATTAGGAACTAGTAATAGTAATAACTAACTATATTTGCTGTATCTTAGAGCCTTGCTCCTTTAGCATACTACCTAGCTCTAGCTAGTAATATAGCCTGCTAATAAGCTTATAAGTCCTACGTGCGCTAAAATAACCTGCTATGCGCGTGTTATAATTCTATAATAAAATCTCTTACCTAATAGCTTGTTCTAGTAGAATATAAATTCTATCTTTATATCTTAGGACTTCTTTGTTGTTAATGCGCTATACTTGCGCGCTACTGCTATTTTAAGTGCGTGTTGCTTATATAAAGTCTGCAACCTGCTGCAGAGCAAAGGCGTCCCTTTATTATAACTAGTGCAGTTTATCTATTAGAGCTTCTAACTTTACTGTCGCAGGTTCGCTACTAACTAATACTCTAGCTAAAGAGCGTAGTACGCATAGTGTGCACTTTATAGCACTAGCAGTTTGAATACCCTCTGTTCTACAAATGTTGGCTACATGCGTCTTACATGCGCCTTCCTAGCTATACTAGGTTATAGAACCTTCTATTCCACTATGCTCTACCCTTGCTAGAAGTTTGTTCTGCAGTGTAGGCAATAATTAAGTTAACAACAAGTTTTTCTGTTTATAATCTACTTTTCTTAATAGTCTGTCCGCAGGGTTTGTACGCCCTAGGCAGTATTTAACTTCGAAATTGAAAGCCCCTAAATACAGAGCCTAGCGTGCTTAACGCTAGTTTAGCTTCTATACAGCGCGTAAAGAGCGTAGGTTATTATAATTAGTTAACACCTAAATAGTGTGTTAAGCGTCTTTTAGGTAGTGCCGCTATTTCTTAAAGCTCTATATAATAGCTAAAAGTTTAAAGTCGTACACTTTATAGTTTAGCTTAGCGTTTTGCAGTTTTTGTAAGTAAAACGCAATAGAATGCTACTTTTCGTCCTTAAATAATTAAGACAATATGCCTAATATAGCAAAAGTTAAAGCATCTGTCTTAACACGAATTATACATATATCTTTAAAGTAACGCAGGATAGGCGCATATGTAAAGCGTTGCTTTAGCCTTATAAAAGCAGCATGTGTATCCTCGTTCTAGTAGAACGCCTGTTTCCCTTTTAGGATATCTATAAGAGGTGCTATTTCTGCAGCGTAGTTCTTAATAAAACGCTAATAAAAATTTGCAAATCCTAGAAAAGACTGCAGCTCCTTAATACTAGTAGGTGTAGGCTATTGCTTAATAGTAGCAACGCGCGCTAGATCTACGCAAATGCCGCTTCTTATAACAATAAATCCTAGGAAATAAACTTTGTTTAAAGCAAATGTGTACTTCTTAAGATTTACGTATAACTCTACTCTTTGTAAAGAGTTAAGTACAGCGCGTACAGCACGCTAGTGTAGCGCAATGTTGTTGTCGTAGGTATAGATAAGGATATTATCTAGATAAACTACGCAGATATAATCTAAGTGCCCTCTTAAAGCTTTGTTAATGTAGGCTTAAAAACTTACTAGAGTATTTGTAAGCCTAAAAGGCATAACAAGATATTTAAAATGTCCGTATTATGTTCTAAAAGCAGTCTTCTACTTATCTCCTGCCTTAATCCTTAGACGATAGTAGGTGTTTTTAAGATCTAATGTTGTGTAGTAGCATGCGCCTAACAGGCGGTCTAGTGTCTCTCTAATTAGAGAAAGCAGGCAACAATCTTTTATCGTAACGGCGTTAAGGCCTTAATAATCTACGCAAAGGCGAAGGGTTTTATCTTTCTTTAGTACAAATAGTATTAGTACGCCTGCAGAGCTAGTGCTGTAGCAAATCTATCTCTTATGCAGTGCTTTCTTAATGTATTCGCAGAGTACTTAAAGCTTACAAGAAAAGAGGGTATAAAAAGGCCTATAAGGAGGTTCTTTTCCTTGTTAAATAGAAATTGCGTAATCTAAGCTTTTTAGCTGTAGGAGAGTTTTAGCAGCTTTATTGTTAAAGATATTAGCGTAATCTTACAACGCATTAAGTATGCGCTGCACTTGCGCTACAAATACGTTTAGTACGTGTGCTTTAGGCTTAATACATGCGCTATTACTTTAAAGTACTCCTAAGAGGTAAGCTCTTAAATCTGTAAGTCTTGCGTCCTTTAGGAATGCCTTAGTAGCTACTAAGTTAATGTTTGCTCTTATATATCCCTAACGCCACATCTGCCTTCCGCAGTCAATACAGATGCCTTTCTAGCTTAAGAAGGGGTTGCCAAGTAGTAGTGGTGCTCCCTCTTTATCTACTCTATACGCAGTAACTTCCGTAATGCGCTCTACGCTATTATTATCTATTAAGCACAGCTAAAGCTTATATGCTGCGTATGTGTTTTGCCTTTAAAGTCTAATCTAACTTAGGCAAGGAAGTTCTGCATCCTAAATAGGTTTTAAATCTATCTCTACAGCTGTTTTTTAACTAATAAGGCTAACATCCGCTTGTAGATCTAAAATAACCTAGAGTTCTTTTTCTACTTTAGTTGCTAAACGTGCGTAACACATGCGCTGCATCCCTAGTAAAATATCTATTAGCACGCGCCTTACTAACCCTAGGTTCGCAGCAAGGCTTAACCTTTTCCTGTCTAGTTTATATTAACTAGGACCTTGTTAGGGTTGTTGCTTTAGCACTTGTTAGCGTAGTGTCCTTTTTTCTAGCACTTAAAACATGTAACCTTATTACTATTCTTACGCTTTTTAGGTGCGTCTAGTGTAGTGGCTGTAGAGGAGTGTTCCTTTCTTTTCTTTGTAAAAGTGCTCTAGTAGGGCAGATCATGCGTAATAAGTGCTCTACGCAAATTCTACTTAAGTGTAGATCTAAGCGCAATAAGGTCTTCTCTAGTTGCAGGGATCTAATAGTAGTTAGTAATTGCGCGCTGTAGTTTAGGCTTTAGTTTCGCAAAGAGGTGCTAGACCCTTTATGCTTTAGTATATATTAGGAGTTAATTTTTAAGGACATCAAGATAAGTTGCAAATAATTAGATAGTCTAGTCCTTCTGCTGCATAGCGTGCACATGCGCAGTTGCTGCTTCAAGGCTATAGTTAATAAGGTCTAAGAGCAAGTTAAGCATGTATTGCTTAAAGTAGTCTTAAGTTAGCACTTCTCCTTTTACTTTAAAAGAACGCTTATAGTAAGCATACTAAAGCTCTTAAGAATCTGCTCTAAGATACTGCATTGCCTAAATTACTTTATTGTTATCTCTTTTAAATTCTTGTGGCAGTAGCTAAAATGCTACTTTGCAGGAACAGGTAAACTCGCGATGTTCCTTAAGGGTTTTGCCTTAGTATTTAGCTAAGTTTTTAGGTTTTAACGCGCGTCGCGCATACGTAGTAAGTGTCGCTTCAGGTGCGTTCTGCGCGCGGGATAATGTAGTTAGTAGTATTAGTATATTTAGGATTTCTCCCTGTTTAACCCCTTCTAGTTGTGCTACTTCTTTTTCTAACTCCTGTAATTGTTGCAAGGATCAAAGTTTATCGCGTTGCTTCTCTGCAGCGTTAATGCGCTTCTCAAGCGTTGCAGGTGCGCCTCAGGTGCGCTCCCTAAGCTCCTTAGGTGTGGCGGGCCTTAATAGGGTTTAAGGGGGATTAGAGAGTTCAGATGCAGCAAGGCTCTAACTTCCTTAATTGCCTCGAGTGTTAGATCGCGTTAAGGGAGCTATCTCTAGACTATTGGCCTGAGCCCCTTATAAGCACAATTGCCGGTGGGCAAGCTAACGATAAGCGAGTTTGGCGGACCCAGTCAACACGCAACCATCCGTGACAAGAATATAAAAGCAAAGTATAGCATTCTAAGCAAAGACACATACAACTTTAATAAAATAAGCTTTATAATAAGCGTAATATTAACTAGGTTAGTAGTTATAGCAGTGGAGCAGCTAAAGATAGTACAGTAGAGTAACTAAGAGTAGGTTATAGCTATCTAGGGTATAAATGTAACAAAGTAGGCAATTTTACTTTTTATTATTTTTTAAGGCAAGCACTACCTCTCTACCTAGTATAAGAAAGAAAGCCTGCCTTAAGACTAAGTAATTACAGTCTTTAAGAACAGCTAAATAATAAATAAGCTTAGTATTAAGTAACTAAAGTACTTTAATAAGTATACTAAAGGGAGAGTTATTAGCAGCTACTACCCGCTAGTTTTTAATAGCTATAAGAGCTATAGCTTAATTAATTTTTACTAGCTTTATTTATTTTTAAGGTGTTAAAGGTAGTAGTTGTTATTATAGTTAAAATAGAGTTTCTAAAAAAAGTAAAAAGCAGCTACTCTCTACTAATTAGTTGCAAAAGTTAAAAAAAAAGATTATATATAGTTAACAAGATTTAAACAGTAAGTAAATAAAGTCTACGCGCTAAGCGCTTAAAGTAGAAAAGCTTAGACTACTAAGCAAAAATTAGAGTTAAAGAAATTTGCTAAAGGTACTAAAAAACAACACTAATTAAAACGTGTTTAACAGTAATTGTTAGCCTATAGCTAGCAACAAGATTGCGATAGAGATAGAGGAGAAGGGTAAGGACATATATGTTACTGCAGCAGGAGCCTGTAATACTTCTTTATAAAAGCTCTCTACCTACTGCTTTTTACCTTTAGGATTTCCTACACTACATAGTACCGCATACGAACAACTTGTATACAAACAATACAATGCTTAGACTATTCTTCTCCCCTTTTGACACGAAGACTAATAGCTTACATCGAGTAAAGTTAGATCTCACTAAGTTACTATACTAGAAGCTATGGTGGTGGATCACTTACTAGCTTTATAAGAAGAAAAAGATAATTACTTTTTGTATACTTTTTTACTTATTACACTTATTATAGCTGCTTAATATTAAGTATTTTGCGCTATCAAAGTAGGCGTATAAGTACTAAGCTAAGAAGCTAATATATAATAAAATTACTTATATTACTAAAATAAAGTTCTTGCTATGCTTTAAAGCTACTTTTAACGCTACTATTATAAAAAGTAATATTTTAGAAGGCTTTTATAGTGCTAGCTTAGTTCTATTTAATATAAAAGCTGTTATATTAATATTTAATATTTACTTGTGTACTTTACTATTACTTACTATTAAGAACAGTCCTTGGCAGTTGCAAACCCTAAGTAATACTATAAAACTAAAGTTGTAAATAAAGCTAGTTCTTAAAAAGTTTTAAAGATATATAAATAGCTTACTTACTTTAATACTTAAAGTAGTAAAAAGCTTTTTTAAAAGCGCAGAAATAATAGCGTATACTTTAGTATTATTATAAAAGCGTATTACTAAGCTTAAAGTAGCTAATAAAGCTACTACACAACATAAATTAAAAAAAAAAGTAAGTATAAAAAAAAAGTTACTTATATTTATTTTTAAGGTGTTAAAGGTGGTGGTTGTTATTGTAGTTAAAATAGGGTTTCTAAAAAAAGTAAAAAGCAGCTACCCTCTACTAATTAGTCGCAAAAGTTAAAAAAAAGATTGTGTGTAGTTAACGAGATTTAAACAGTAGGTAGATAAGGTCTACGCGCTAAGCGCTTAAAAAGCTCCCTGCCTGCTGCTTCTCACCTTTAGGATTTCCCACACCACACGGTACCGCATACGAACGACTCGCATACGAACGATACAAGTTACTTATATTTAAATAAGATCTTTAACTATTAACTTTAAAAGAGTTTAAAGCGCGTAGTAATAAAAAAAAAGTAAAAAAGAGAGTATATATTAAAGTAAATAAACTGTCTTTAAGACGCTATAGACGCTGTAGCAAAGTAAAACACAACTTACGCATATATAAGCTAGATAAAGTAGAAGATTTTAAATAAATTAGCCTACTATAAATATAAATTACTATTCTTAATAGTGTCGTACAGTCGTGCATAGTTATGGTTTTAGTAAAGTCTTAGCAAAGTCTAGCCACTTGCTTATACCAGCCACTCGCTTATAAAGTACGTTAATAGTTATTTAGAGTATTAATAGAATAAAGTAAACTATTCTACTCTTTATTATTTTTAAGGGCTGCTATTACCTCTCTACTTAGTATAAGGAGAAAAATCTACCTTAAGACTAAGTTATTATAGTTTTTAAAAACAGCTAAATAATAAATAAGCTTAAGCTATAGTAGTTAAAGCACTTTAATAAGTATATAAAAAAGAGAGTTATAAGTACTTATTAGCTCCTTATTATTAATAGCTATAAAAACTATGACTTACTTAATTTCTAGTAGTACTAGAAGAAGAATAAGATTATTACTATTTATATACTTTTATACTTATTATACCTTTTATAGCTTTTTAATATAAAATATTTTTACTTTTTTAAAGAAAGTATATAGGCGCTAAACTAAAGATTTTATACATAATTAAATTACTTATATTATAAAACTTAAGTTCTTACTATACTTTATACGTGCTTATAATATAGCAATTACGTTTAGTAATATTTAAAAAAAAGTTTTAAGGCGCTAAATTAGTTTTATTTAACTTAAAATAAGTTGTAATAGCTTTTAACATCTATTTGCGTACTCTATTACAACTACTACTTATTAATACTAAGCCCTAGCAGTTGCAAACTCTAAGCAATAACGTACTTTATAAGTAAGTAGCTAGCACAAGCAAGTAGCCGGACTTTGCTAAGACTTTACTACATTTCCCCTAACACGCAATGTCTTAACGTAGCAACATAATATAAAATTAAAAAAAAAGCTTAAATATAGCTTATTGTCAGAACGCAGCCCTGCACCACTACGCCAAAACAACTACAAAAGGGTAGATATGATTAGTGAACTACTGATCATTGTGCAGGATACTATATATCGTCAAGGTTGCCTAGGCCTTATCTAACACTTATACTTTAAGCTTTTATTTAAGATATAATACTTACTACACCTTACGCTGCAAAAGCCTACAACGTGCTAGAAAGAACGCTTAGACAACAACACGCTAGAATACTTTATTAACATAATTATACGCCTAAATTAATAGCTTTTAAAGAATTTAAAGAGATAGTAATTATTAAGTATATTTTAAAGCTATTAAAGTAAAAATACTTACTTTAACTTAATAACGTTAAAGAGATAGCTAATTCTTTGCTTTAAGTCTGTAACTAAGACCTAGTTAGCAAAAATTAAGCTGTAAACTTTATTAAGTACTACTTAAAGCTTATAGCTAAGTTTAATTAAAAGTACAACTATAGTTAAGCTCTTTATAAAATTTATAAAATTGTAAAAAGCTAGTTCTGCCTAGTGTAAAATATAAAAGCTAAGTATAGCATTTTAAATGAAAACACGTACAACTTTAATAAAATAAGCTTTATAATAAGCGTAATATTAACTAAATTAGTAGTTATAGTAGTAAAGTATTAAGAATAGCTAAAAATAGTGTAGCAAGGTGACTAGAAGTAGGTTACAGCTATCTAAATTATAAACGTAATAAGGTAAGTAATTTTACTTTTTATTATTTTCTAAAGTAAGTACTACTTCTCTACCTAGTATAAAGAGGAGAGCCTGCCTTAAAACTAGGTAATTGCAGTCTCTAAGAACAGCTAGACAATAAATAAGCTTAGTATTAATGTAAGGGGTGGCTTCTAGAATAATAACGTGTGTATATTTCAAGCAATAATACCTGCTAGTATCCTCGCAGGTGAGGAGCCCCTTATAAGCACAATTGCAGGTAGGCAAGCTAACAATAAGCGAGTTTAGTAGATCTAGCCAGCACGCAACTATCCGTGACAGAGCCTCCCCCTCTAGCCTAGCGTCTTAATAGCCTTAACTTAAAACTTTCTAAATTATATATAAAAATAGCTTAGCAAGGAGCGTATTCTATATATAAGTTATTTACACTTAAAACGCGTATTACTTATAAGTTAAATACATAGCAAGCTTTATAGTTTAAGTTGTATAGTATTACTGTAGTAATTCTTAAATTTTATTTGTTTATTTTTTAAATATTTTTAAAAGTAAAAGTAAGAGTATATAATTATTATAAGTAGTTTATATAAAGTAATATTTGCTATAGTAATAAAGTTATTTTTTAGTATATTTCTTATAGTCCTTATCTTGCTTAATACACTTAATACGTAATATTAGCGCACTTTTTACACACTTTAATACTAAGCTCTAATTTTTATTATAGTTTACTATCTAAATTTTAAGTACATTAAAAAGTTCTACTTATAAAATACTTAGCTATATAAGTTTAGTATACTTAAAAAAGCTATTAATTTAATTACTTTATATACAACCTACCTGCGTTAAATATAAAATATTACTAAGTAAATTTTTTTTTAAAAAGACTAAGTATTATTATTATAACTATTATACTAAAGGCAACTACAGTAGTTATACTAAAGTAAGTTTTTTTATTTTGTTAACTACACTTTAGCTAATTTAAATAAGTTTTTAAGGCGCTTAATAAGTGTTTAAATTATTTATATTAACTTTACTCTTATTTTAATACTGTAGTTGCTAATACTAACACCTTAAGAACTAACTCTACTATTATTACTACTAGCGTTCAGCTTACGTGCTATTAGCACTAATTTAACTTTAAGCTATTTAACTACTACTATATTACTACGTATACTAGTATTTCTTTAAAAGTTTCTACTTAAGTACTAATATTTTTACTTTATTTTTTAAGCTTAATTTTAGTAAAGTAGTGCTGTATAGTAGTTACTCTTAAGTTAATTACTAGTTATGGAGCTAGGATTACTAGTTCTGCTAGTAATAATAATAATAATAATAATAATAATAAGAGCTTAGGTAATAACAATAAGCTACTGCTTAAGCGTAGTCTAGGCGCAGGTAGCGCTTATAATAGTAGTACTAGAAGTAGTAGTACTAATAAGATAAGTAGTAGTAGTAAAGAGATGTATAATAATAAGTAAAAGTAGTTAGCTTTTATACTTGTAATTTTGTTCTTTTTAGATACTTAATTTTTTGCGCCCTAAGGGCGCAGTAATAATATTTAGTATACTTTTTTAGTATACTTAAAATACAATAATTCTTATTTATACTTACTTTTCTTAATTAGTTTTTTTATATTTTTAAACTGTAATATTAAAGTCTAAGTATTTTATAATTTATTATAACTTTTCTATTATAACTAATATTCTAACTAGCTATTCTTATTTTGTTTTTTTAATATTTTTTAAACTTCCTAAATCTTTTTACTTTTAAGGCTAATTTCTAGTGCCTAAGTATTATCTTCTTAACTATTATGCGATTCCTATTACTCTAGTAAAGAAACGTAGAAAACATTATAAATATAATAGTAAAGTAGTAGTTATAGTTAGTAAGCTTATGTTTTAACTACTCTTTATACTTAAAATAGTTTTATAAACTTGCTAGAAAGCTTCTTACTAAGTTAGTAGGCTAGGCTAATATTTTTTATACTAAGGCAAACTAAATTTTTTTAGTAAAAGATTTTTAGTTTGTATTTTTTGTTATAGTATTAGTATTAGTATTCTTATATTACTAAAAAGTGTTTTTTTGCTATTGCACGTATACTGTGCATACGCTACACTCTGTTTACAGCATCTAGTACTTCCCCTTCTAGCCTGCTATTCTTAGAAGGCAACATAAGTAATAAATACTTACTATATACTATGTAAAAAGGTGTTATCTTTGTTAATTTGTAAATAGAGTTATTATATACAAATTATGCAGTTAGTAGAAGTAACAACTAATTATTTTATTTCTTTAAGGTAAACGTTTTTAGGTATTGCTCTATTGTTTAGTTCTAGTGTTTAGTTTGCCTATTTATCTACAAGTAAAAAGCTATGCTTAGCCTACGCTTTACTTATAATTAGTAGTATATATCTATTTAAAATGCTAAAGTAAAGATTAAACTGCAATTAGATATAATGCCCTTCTAGATTCTATACTTTAAAATAATATATTTAAAGTAAGATTCTATAAACTGTTTCGCATCTTACGTTTTTAATGTAAGTATATAAATTGCTATCTAACTAAGTCTAAGACGTGCTATTTATACAGACCTGGCCTAGAAAGGCTGCTGTTAAACTTAGAGGAGTTTAACACGTATCCTGCCAAGCTTAGGTGTAAGCTTATAAGTTTAGCGTAGATATTTTAACGTGCAGTCAGCTAGCGCGCGCTTAGCGCGTAAGCTAACAGGCGCCTAGGCTTAGGCCTAAGGAGGCCTTAGGCCTTAAAGTTAGTACGTTATAAATGCAACACACTCTTTAAGTAACTAAGACCTTAGTTATTTATGTAAAGCTCTATATAGTCTTAGCGCACTGCGCAACGCGTTGCGCACGTGCGGCTTAGCATAAGGCGCAACAATAATAATAATAAATTTTTAAGCCTTTTAAGCTTAGTATTTAATACTACTATAGCTGCTATAAGTATTACTTAGAAACTTGCCTAAATCTCTTAAAAGTAATACTAATTACTTTTATCAGTGTTACTATACCTTTGCATAGCTTTTTAGGCTACTATATACTACTTTATACTTTTATACAGCTTTTAGCTTTATTTTAGCACTTTTTTTATTTAGTTACTAACTTTATATAAAAGTTAAAACTATAAAAAGCTGCCACCGCCTACGCTGCTGCCTGTGCCGCCGCCCGCGCGCTGCCGCTGTCGCCCTCGCCTGCGTTTTTACCGCCGCTGTCGCCGCCTTCTCTAGTAGCGTAGCTACTTCTAAAACGCGCTTTTTGTGTAAAGTTAACTAGTACTACTTTAAGTGTAGCACTAGCTTACACGTTTAAAAGGCGTATAAGTAAAGTTAAAACCCTAGTTAAAACTACCTATAAAAGTAAGACCTTAGTAGTAACTCTTAGGCGCTAAGGCAAACTTAGTGCGTATTGTAACGTGCTTTATTTTAAGTGTATTAAGAGTGCTTTGTTTAGTAGCTCTAATAAAGCTTATTAAGACAGGGCCTTAAGCTTTAAAACGCGCTACTAGTAGTGCTCTAATAAAAAGACTTACAAGGTTTTATATATATTTTTTTTTTAAATTTTAAGTTTTTACTAATAATTAAAGTTTTTAGATTACTATTTTTTTAGTTAAAAAGCTTTTTGCTAAGCTTTAGAAAAATACGCTATTATAAGCCCTTCTTTTATTTTTTTATAAGTTCTTTATACTAATAAATTACAAAGTAAGTAAGCTAAAAAGCCTATAAGCTGCCGTCCGCGTTCTTCTAAAGAAAGTAGCTAAAAAAGAGAAGTTTAGGGAGAGCCTTAAAGGTAAAGTAGAGAAAAAAGAGAAAAGTTAAAATAACTAAAAAGAGTCTACTAGTTTTTCTAATAGTCTCTTTGCGCGTTGTCTGCGCGCTAAGAAGCTATTAAATAAGCTAGCTAACCTCCTAGTTACCTAAAAACTTATTAAAAAGGGGTTGTTCTTTTAGAATTTTATAAGTTCTCTAAAAGTAGAAAGCTAATTTACTTTAACAATTAAATATTTATCTTTTTTTTTTATGCTTTTTTTCTCTTATAATTTTTTATAAAACACGTGTTTTATATTAATAAGCTCCTTAAAGTACTTAAGCTTTTATTTTAATAAGTACTTAGTAAGTCTGTTAGCTAATATTTTAGCTGTTAGTAAATATTTAATCTAAAACAAGCCTTTAGCGTGCTCTTAGTAGAGCTACATATTCTGTATATTAATATAATAAAGCTTAGTAGTTATCTTTTCTTACTTTTTAATAACTAAGTATATAGTTTATTAGTTGTTGCAAAAGATTCTTTAGGCTCTTAAAACTATAAGCTTAAGCTCTTTAAATAGTTTTTTAAGCGCTATAGATTTTTTTACTATATACTTTAATATAAAGAGCTTAGCTTTTATTATTAAAGTTGTTACTATAGCTTAACAAGCTGCTTTCTAAATAATTAGACTTCTAAAAAGCATAATAATATAGCTTTAAGAAAATTAATAAGTCTTTAAATTATCTATAAAAGACGCGTCTTTATATATAGTAAGCTCTTTATTATTATTATTACTGTATGTAATCTCCTTATACCTTATATAGTAGAGGTATTATATAAAATAATCTATAGCCTTTATATAAGTATCTAAAAAGTTAGTAAAAAAGTAAGAGAGCTTAGAAACTGCATAGGCAGTATTAAAACGCAGCATAATAGCTGTATATAGTACGCTACTAACGCGCTCTTAGTAGGCCTTAATTTAAAGCTTTAAGGCCTTTTTAGGATTTTTAACTAGCTTCTTTAAAAGTAGAGAAGTCTCTAAGAACCTGCTAAGGGCGTCTAAATTAAATTTTTTTATAACTTTATTAATATAGGTGTTATATAGTAGTAATATTATGCGCTTTTTATAATTTCTTAAAATCTTTATCTCTAGAAACTAGCTTGCCTCTTCTTTATCTTTAACTTTATAACTGTTTTTAATTAATTTAAGGAGCTTGTAGGCTTTTATTTAGTAAAATTAGTAATTTATAAAAAGAATATTGTTTACATAAAATATTAGGAGAAGCGCGCGGTCCTTAGTATAGAAAAGACAAAGCTCTTTAGCTAAGGCTTATAGGCTAAGCTTTTTTATAGTGTTTAAAAACTTATTGTACTATAATAATAGCAAGTCTTATAAGCTATATAAGGCTCTTTTAAGCTTAATGCACTTTTTTAGGCACTTATAACTATCTAGTAGGTTGTATAAGACTGTTGTTTCTTTACTAATATTAGTATTAAGAAACGCACCTACTATGTTAAGCTACTAAATTTCTATATTAAATTTAGCTATAATTACTATTACGAGTCTAAAGGATCGCGTGGCTAGTGTTGCTGTATATATTAAGTGTAGTAAGTCCTTTGCTTGCAGGTCTCCTCTTACTATAAGACGTGCTTTATATTTAAAAAAGTAGCTATTCTTATTAAGCTTGTAAGTAAATACTTATTTAAGAGAGAGAGGCCTAAAGTTCTCTAGAGTCTCTTCTTCTATCTAGGTGCCTTTTAAAAGTAGAGTGTTAATCTCTTTTTAAGCAGCCTATTTAAATAAAGTCCTATATTAGTAGTTTTAGAAGTCTCTTTATTTATTTAAAAGCTTTAAGAGATTGTTAAAGTAAGTTTAAGGTTAATTATTCTTTTTAAGAGCTGCTGCTATTATAGCATAGACTATAATTAGCTCTTAATTTTCTTAAAGCTAATAGAGTAGTGCCTTAAGCTTAAGTGCCTTTAAGAAGTTATAAAGCAAGTAGTATACACCTATACCTTTTACGTTAGGACTGTGTTAGTTCTTGTCCTTTAGCCTTAAGGAGCTTCTTATAAAAGGTCTTTATACCTTTTTTTTATAAAGTTTTTTTGCTAAAGAATCTTAAAGGACTCTAGCTAGTGCTGTAGAATTCTTAGCACTGTACTAGGCCTTCTTAAAAGCGTTTCCTGCTTCTTTTAAAGACTGTAAGAGTTTCTGCGCGTCTGTTAAGCTTAATCTACTAGTTATTTACAATTTCTAGAAGCTAAGCAGCTTATTACTGCTACTTATAGCTCTTTTAGCTAGGGTACTTTGCTCTAGTATTTGCGCTCCTAAAGAAGGAAGCGCTAGCGTTGCCTTAAGCGTTAGTAGCTGTCTTAAAGGACCTTTTTGCCCTACACAAATTCTCTAAAAAGCGTTAGCCTAATATTTCTTATGTACTTTTAGCGTACTACTTATTAAAAACTATAGTAGGCTTTCTATAGTTTCTATTATTAGCTAATTACTTATTAGTTTTAAAGCCTTCTGTGTTATTACTATTACTTAACTAAGACTTATAAGTTACTTAAGTATTTCTCTAGCCTTACTAATTTTATTATTATTAATAGTGTGTACTATAAAAACTGCGTTCTGCCTTAGCAGCTTATAAGCTAGTCTTTTATAGTACAGCGTCTTATTAAATATAACGTTGCGCGTTATAATAACCTAGTTAAGCGCTAGGACCTATATCTAGTATATATTAGAGGCTCTATATTCTACTAAGTAACTAATATAGCCCCTAGGAAGAGTCTTAAAGCTTTTTTTATATTGCCTAGCCGCTCTATCCTTGTTTAAGAGATAGGCGCAGCAGCCGTAGGCGTATATACTACTTTAATCTAGTTTTATATTTATTGTAAGGCTCTTAAGAGGCTCTAGTTTATAGTACTTAAAGTACCCCCTGCTCTATTAATTAAGAAGCTTACTTAGTAAGCACAAACTGTGCGCGTAAAATAGGCTTATATTATAAAGCTATACTGCAGCTTTAATAATTTCTAGCTAGAGTTTCTTAGGCAGGTTTACGCTTACTCTTATTTTAATTAACTTAGTTATTATTTCTTATCCTACTTATTTAGCAGCTCTATTTAGTTTATATATATGTAGTAGAGATAGCTCTATTATAATACTACGTTCTTTATACTATGTTTAGTACTGCAATATACCTTGCTAAAAGAGCGTTAAAAAATTATTATCTTATATAATTTTAACTATCTAGAGCTTGTAACAAGCTTTAATAAGAGCTTTAAGATAGTAAAAAGCTTTTATAATTTTTAAAATAGATTTAGCTTGTAAGATATACACATAAAGCTTACTACTAAAGGCGTTTTTAATAACTTATATTTATTGTTCTCTTAAACAACTTTAAGGCATGTTAAATAAGTCTTACAAGATCCTCTAGTATAGTTAAGAAGAGGGCTCTTTTAGTCTTCTTAAAATAACTTATTTAGTATAAGTTAAAGCATAGTGCTTATATTTTACGCGTGCTATTTTTTTAATTTACACTCTCTAAGCTGCGTTAATAAGTGCTTTTAGTGCTTTTAGACCTAAATGCCCTACTCTAGTATACTAAAGGTCCTTTAAGTTGCTTCTTAAATAAATTTTCTATAAGCTTCTAATAAAAGGTATTACATTTATAATAAGCTTTAAATAAAAAGATAAAAGCTTATATTTAAAAAATAAAAGGTTAAAACAACGTTTAAGCTATGCTAGTATAATATTTTTACTAAGTGTACTCTAGTAAAGTGTGTTGTCTAGGCCTAAGTACTAAACTCTTTTTTTATGTAGGCAAGCTTCTAAAACAATATTAAGATAAAAACTTTTAACAACTACTACATTTATAAAAGTAAAGTTCTTAGTCTTATTACTACGTGTTCTATTTAAAACTTAGTAGAGAATGCAAGTTTCTTAACTACTAATAGAGAAGGCCTAAGTGCCTACCTCTACTATCTCTACCTCCCTCGCAGGTACAAAGGAGCCTAGTATAAGTAGTTCTCTACTATTTACTAAGTACAACGTAGCTTTACTGTTAAGTATAGTGTTCTCTAATAGTACATAGGCGTTATAATTACTAGTATAGTATATACCTAGGCTTTTGTCTTCTTTAAAAAGCGCTAAGTTAATTAATAATACAACAATACTACCTAAAAAAGCTTTTAACTTGCTTTTTTTTTTTTTAAAAGAGCTTGTGTCCTGCTTTAACTAGTTTGTCTTTAAGTTCTTTAAACTAGTTAGTATACAAGCGTTTCTAAATCTTCTTAGCTTTCTTCTTACTAATATTATATTAGACTTTAGCGTAGGCTTTAATTGCTGCTAAAAGTATATAGCATTTTACAAAATTTTAGTAGTGCTTATATTCTTTATTATTTTTGCATAGGCACTTATAGTTAACTTTCTAGGCTACGCCTTTATTGCTTTAATTTCTGTAAGTTTTTAAGTTTTTTAAAGTAGCAAAGGCTTCTCTTGTTAATTTAGCTAAGCTTAGTGCGCTAACTAAGCGCTAATAAAGCATTTTTAAGAATACTTAACTAGTTTAGTTAAAGTTTAAATAATTTTTTTTAAGCGTTTGCTACTATTAGTAGAGCGTTTTTATTGTATTAGCCTAGTTAGGAGCGTATTTAGCTCCTACAGCGTCTAGAAAGTTAAATATAGCAAGCACGCTGTTTACCTTAAGGATTTTTAGCCCCTTAGCTTTTAGTTAGCTTATTTGCTACTTATTATACTAAGCTTTTAGTTTTATAGTACTAAGTTTTACTTTTTTAAAGCTTACTTAGTACTTCTAACATATTACTATTTAGTTAATAGCGTCTGTTAGTATTAGTTTAAGCTGTAGTTATTTAATAAGCTTGTTAAGCATTTAACTAGTATTATCTACAAGTTTAATTATAATCAAAGCTAGTAACTATTTATTAATAGTTGCGTAAACTTAATTTTAAATATACTAAAAAGTATATGCGTTTATAGCCTAGTCTGCATACTTTGCGTAGTATTTATTAAGTTTTCTATTATAAGCTTTAAGTTTTTCTTAGGACAAGTTCTTTATAGGCGCTAAGGGCCTTAAAGGCAGCCCTATTAATATATTAATAGTTACAATAGCCTCTAGGTTAATATATTCCTAGACTTCTTTAAATTTAGCGTTAAACTTTAGCTAAGTATACTAGTAAGTCTAGGTCGCGTGGCCTATAAGGCGCGCTAAGTTAGTAATTTAAAAGGAGTTGCTTACTATTATTTTACGTGCAATTAGTTAGTAAGTTAAGAGGTGTAAACTAAGTTTTTTAAACAAATTAGAAGGTCTAAACTACTACTAGCGTACTTTAAGTTGCGTAGGGAGAATCTAAACTGTAATTTAAAGCGCTAGGCTTATAACTATAGAGAACAAGGAGCGGTTAGCTAGCGCGCGCTCAGCGCGTAAGCTGACAGGCGCCTAGGCTTAGGCCTAAGGAGGCCTTGGGCCTTGAGGTTAGTACGTTATAGATGCGACACTATTTTTAAAAAGCAATTAATAATTACAAGAATTGTATTAAACACGTAGCCTAAACTATTTTTTGCTAGTAGCAGCCTATATTTGCTGTATCTTAGAGCCTTGCTTCTTTAGCATACTGCATAAGTCTTCACGTAATCTTAAATATTATAGCTTAGCTCTAGCTAGTAATATTGCCTACTAATAAGCTTATAAGTCCTACGTGCGCTAAAATAACCTGCTATACGCGTATTATAATTTTATAATAGAATTTCTCACTTAATAGCTTGTTCTAGTAGAACGTAAATTTTGCCTTTATATCTTAAGACTTCTTTGTTGTTAATACGCTATACTTATGCGCTGCTACTATTTTAAGTGCGTGCTGCTTGTATAGAGTCTGTAACTTACTATAAAGTAAAAGTATTTTTTTGTTACAACTAGCGTATTTTATTTATTAAAGCTTTTAGCTCTACTATTGCAAGTTTACTACTAACTAATACTCTAGCTAAAGAGCGTAGTACGTATAGTGTACACTTTATAGCACTAGCAGTTTAGATACTCTTTATTTTATAAATATTAGCTATATGCATTTTATATGCACCTTTCTAGCTATACTAAGTTATAGAACTTTTTATTCTACTATGCTTTACCTTTACTAGAAGTTTATTTTGTAGTGTAGGTAATAGTTAAGTTAATAATAAGTTCTCCTATTTATAATTTACTTTTTTTAATAGTTTGTTTATAAAGTTTATACGCCCTAGGCAGTATTTACTTTAAGAATTAAAAGCCTTTAAATATAAAGCCTAGCGTGCTTAACGCTAGTTTAGCTTTTATATAGCGCGTAAAGAACGCAAGTTGTTATAATTTATTAATACTTAATAGTATATTAAGTACTTTCTAAGTAAAATTGCTATTTTTTAAAACTTTATATAATAGCTAAAAGTTTAAAGTTGTATACTTTATAGTTTAGCTTAGCATTTTGTAGTTTTTATAAGTAAAATATAACAAGATACTACTTTTTGTCCTTAAAAAGTTAAAATAATATGCCTAAAATAGTAAAAGTTAAAGTATTTATCTTAATATAAATTATACGTGTATTTTTAATGTAGCGTAAAATAAGTGTATATATAAAGTGTTACTTTAGCCTTATAAAAGCAGTATATATATTTTTATTTTAGTAGAATGCTTATTTCTCTTTTAAGATATCTATAAGAGGTACTATTTCTATAGTATAGTTCCTAATAAAATACTAATAAAAGTTTATAAATTCTAGACAAAACTACAGCTCTTTAATACTAGTAGGTGTAGGCTATTACTTAATAGTAGTAATGCGCGCTAGATTTGCGCAAATACTACTTCTTATAATAATAAATTTTAAGAAATAAACTTTGTTTAAAGCAAATGTATACTTTTTAAAATATATATAAAACTCTACTTTTTGTAAAAAGTTAAGTACAGTATATATAGCATGCTAGTGTAACGCAATATTATTATTATAAGTATAAATAAAAATATTATTTAGATAAACTACGTATATATAATTTAAGTACTTTTTTAAAGTTTTATTAATATAGGCTTAAAAACTTGCTAAGGCGTTTATAAGCCTAAAAGGCAAAACAAAATACTTAAAATATTTATATTATATTTTAAAAGTAGTCTTCTACTTATCTCCTGCTGTAATTCTTAGACAATAGTAAGCGTTTTTAAAATTTAGTGTAGTATAGTATCGTACGCCTAATAAGCAGTCTAGTATCTCTTTAATTATAAAGAGTAGGCAATAATTTTTTATTATAATAGCATTACCTCATCCACCCACCGTTCGAATCTCGTTGACTACACACAATCTTTTTTTTGACTTTTGCAGTAGAGAGTAGCTGCTTTTCACTTTTTTTGGAAACCCCATTTTGACTACAACAACAACCACCACCTTTGACACCTTAAAAATAAATAAATACACAGTAACTTTTATAATACGCTTTACACTATTATTATTTATTAAACGCAGCTAGAGCTTATATACTATATATATGTTCTATCTTTAAGGTCTAATTTAACTTAGGTAAAGAAGTTCTACATTTTAAATAAATTTTAGATTTATTTTTATAGCTATTTTTTAACTAATAAAGCTAATATCTACTTATAAGTTTAAAATAACTTTAAGTTTCTTTTTTACTATTGTTACTAAATATACATAGCATACACGCTGTATTCTAAGTAAAATATTTATTAGTACACGCTTTACTAACTTTAAGTTTATAGTAAGGCTTAACTTTTTCTTATTTAGTTTATATTAACTAGGACTTTATTAAAGTTACTACTTTAGTACTTATTAGTGTAGTGTCTTTTCTTTTAGTACTTAAAGTATATAATATTATTACTATTTTTACGCTTCTTAGGTGCGTCCAGTATAGTAGCTAAAAAAAAGTATTCTTTTTTTTCTTTATAAAAGTACTCTAGTAAAGTAAATTATATATGATAAGTACTTTATATAAATTTTATTTAAGTAGAAATTTAAGTATAATAAAGTTTTCTCTAGTTATAAAAATTTAATAGTGATTAGTAATTATATGCTATAGTTTACGCTTTAGTTTTATAAATAAGTGCTAGACTTTTTATACCTTAGTATATATTAAAAGTTAATTTTTCAAAATATTAAGATAAGTTGCAAGTAATTAAATAGTTTAGTTTTTTTACTATATAGCATACGTATACGCAGTTACTACTTTAAGGCTATAGTTAATAAAGTTTAAAAGTAAGTTAAATATATATTACGTAAAGTAGTTTTAAGTTAGTACTTTTTTTCTTTACTTTAAAAAAACACTTATAGTAAGTATACTAAAGCTTTTAAAAGTTTACTTCAAAATACTATATTACTTAAATTATTTTATTATTATTTTTTTTTAATTCTTATAGTAGTAGCTAAAATACTACTTTGTAGAAACAAGTCTATAGCTTCTCGTATAGTGACCTGGTAAGGTCTAACTTCACTTAATGTGAGCCATTAGTCTTTGTGTCGAACGGGGAGAAAAATAATCTAAGCATTGTATTATTTGTATGTAAGTTGTTTGTATGCGGTACTATGTAGTGTAAGAAATCCTAAAGGTAAGAAGCAGTAGGCAAAAAGCTTTTATAAAGTATTGCAGGCTTCTGCTGCGGTAATGTACGTGTCCTTACCCTCTTCTACCTCCTCTACTTCTATCGCAATCTTGTTGCCAGCTATAAGCTAGCAATTGCTGTTAAATACGTTTTAATTAGTGTTGTTTTTTAGTACCTTTAGTAAATTTTTTAACCCTAATTTTGCTTAGTAGTCTAAGCTTTTCTACTCTAAGCGCTTAGCGTGTAGACTTTATCTACTTACTGTAATCTTTTTTTAACTTTTGCAACTAATTAGTAAAGGGCAGCTGCTTTTTACTTTTTTAGAAAACCTATTTTGACTACAACAACAACCACTACCTTTAATACCTTAAAAATAAAAAGTAGAAACAAGTAAACTTATAATATTTTTTAAAAGTTTTACTTTAGTATTGAGCTAAGTTTTTAAGTTTTAACGCGCGTTATATATACATAGTAAGTATTACTTTTAATGTATTTTACGCGCAGGATAATGTTATTAGTAGTATTAGTATATTTAGAATTCTTCTTTATTTAACTCTTTTTAGCTGTACTACTTCTTTTTCTAACTTCTATAATTATTGTAAAAATCAAAGTTTATTATATTACTTTTTTGCAGCATTAATGTGCTTTTTTAGCATTATAAGTATATTTTAAGTACGCTCTTTAAGCTCCTTAGGCGTTGCAGGCCTTAATAGAGTTTAAAGGGGATTAAAAAGTTTAAATATAGCAAGGCTCTAGCTTCTTTAATTACTTTAAATATTAAATTACGTTAAGGAAGCTATTTCTAGACTATTAGCTTGTAGGAGGAGGTATTATTCTGTAAGAGGTGGCTTTAGGTAATAGTACTTACTTTACACTATAGAAGATAGTAAGAGATAGCTCTAAAATAATAACGTATGTATATTTTAAGTAATAATACCTACTAGTATCCTTACAGGTAAGGAGCCCCTTATAAGCACAATTGCAGGTGGGCAAGCTAACGATAAGCGAGTTTGGCGGATCCAGCCAGCACGCAACCATCTGTAACAATTAAGTAGCTAGAGCACTTTAATAGGCATATAAAAAAAAGTTATTAGTAGCTACTACTTACTAGTTCTTAACAGCTATAAAAGCTATAGCTTAATTAATTTCTACTAGCTTTACAAAAAAAAATTACTCTTTGCATGCTTTCTTACTTATTGTACTTACTATAGCTACTTAATATTAAGTGTTTTATATTATTAAAAAAGGCGTATAAGTGCTAAGCTAAAAAGCTAATATATAATAAAATTACTTATATTACTAAAATAAAGTTCTTGCTATGCTTTAAAGCTGCTTTTAACGCTACTATTATAAAAAGTAACATTTTAAAAGGCTTTTACAGCGCTAGCTTAGTTCTATTTAATTTAAAGGCTATTATATTAACGCTTAATATTTACTTGCGTACTCTACTATTACTTACTATTAAAGATAGTCTCTAGTAGTTGCAAACTCGAAGTAATACTATAAAACTAAAGTCTTAAATAAAGCTAGTTCTTAAGAGGTTTTAAAGACATATAAATAGCTTACCTACCTTAATAGTTAAGGCAGTAAAAAGCCTTTCTAAAGGCATAAAAATAATAGCGCATGCTTTAGTGTTATTATAAAAGCGTATTACTAAGCTTAAAGCAGCTAATAAAGCTACTATATAACATAAATTATACAAAAGAAAGTAAGTATAAAAAAAGAAGTTACTTATAGTTAAAAAAAGTCTTTAACTATTAACTCTAAAGGAGTTTAAAGCGCGTAGTAATAAAAAGAAGGTAAAAAAAAAGTGCGTATTAAAGTAGGTAAACTATCTTAAAGACGCTATAGACGCTGTAGCAAAGTAAAACACAACTTGCACATATATAAGCTAAATAGAGTAGAAGAATTTAAATAGATTAGCCTACTATAAATATAAATTACTATTCTTAATAGTGTTATACGGTCATGCATAGTTGTAGTTTTAGTAAAGTCTTAGCAAAGTCTAGCCATTTGCTTATGCCGGCCACTCGCTTAGAAAGTACGTCACCCTTAAACTAAAGTTATAATTAATACTTATTAAAGAAAAAATTTAAAAGTATATAAATAGCTTACTAATATTAATAGTAGAGGCCTTTAAAAAAGTTTTAAAGAGGGCAGTAATTATTAAGCATAAGCTAGTGTTAGCGTAAAAAGAAATTACAGAGCTTTAAGCAGTAAATAAGGCTACTACGTAATATAAATTATATAAAAGAAAGTAAGTTTAAGTAGAAAGAACCTTAATAGTTAAGAATAAAGCTTATCTAACTGCTCTAAAGGAGTTTAGGGCGCGTAGTAATAAGAAGAAGGCAAAAAAGTAAGTACGTGCTAAAAAAAGTAAGCTAACTTAAAGGCGCTGTAGATAGTGCAATTAGACTAGGCATAACGCGCGTACGTGTAAGCAAGCAGTAAAAGTAAACTCTAAATAATATCTTGTATTATATTGCTTTATATAGGGCTAAAGTAGGCTGTTTTGCGCCAGAATAGGGTAGTTTTAGTAGGGGCTTAGCAAAAGTAGTGCACGAACCTGTGTGGTGCACGAACCCGTGAGGTACGTTACGAGATTTTTTTTTAAATTTTAGAACAGTAGTAATTCTGAAGTTTAACCACATGAAATAAATGAAGTTTCTGTTATTATGATTCAGAATAGGATGCCATTGATGATCTTCATACACATTCCAGATTCTAGCTCCAGTAAACACAATTCAACGTCAATAGCCGTCTTCACATCTTCGGTAAATGTTAAAAGAGAGAGAGAGAGTAAATATTAGACCAAGGGTACTTAACATAACTAGGCCCCAGTTAAGAAAAGAATGAACAGGACACGATCGAGCTCAAAACGAACCGGGTATATCTTGTGCATGTGTGAATGCCTGCCCAAAAGGAAAACAAACAAACAATAATAGATACCACCAGCTCCGTACGCGCGGTAGATGCAACAGAAAATCATGGGAAACGTTTGTTGTGGGAATAGAAGAATCATAAACGAAAGTGCGAATGCCATGTCATGGCAAAGGAAATGAAAACGCCTCCGCTCAGAAAAATGCAATTGACAAACGCAGACTTTCCAACTCTCTGGTACAAATCGTCTTAGCCCAAAGGCACACAATCGCAAATATGGGCTTTACACTTCCAACCTATCGACAAGTGCTATTGAGGATAGACAACCGGTTGATGACTTTGAGGTGGCATTCTCGAAGCAGTCCACGAGAACATTGCCATGTCACAGATACGCGCAATGACCTGCTGGGTAGCGGAACGACTCTCATGGCTGATGAATGACATGGCGACGAGAAGCTTATTCAAGTCGTTGTCTGGAGATTGACTGACCGGGGCTGGCAAGGCGTTGGGGAAACCACCAATGCGGCTACCGTAGTGACGAGCGATTGCAATCGAGTAGATGGCGTCGCGTACCTCACGCATGTGCAAGACGCCACGGAGCACTCCAAGAGCGCTGTCGGCAGCTCCAGGTGGTGCAGTATCCGAGCCTGAGTATTGGACGAAATCTCCAAGATGTTGCCAGAAGTCGACTTGCGCCCTCGTCTCCTCGTCAAGTCCAGCGGGATATGCGAGTTGACGTGTGGGGTTCGAGTCGAGATTTTGGTTTGTCAAAAGAGCTTCTAGAACGTCGAGGCGCGCTCGAGCTTCTCGTATTGAAAAGTCTTCGCCGCCTGGCGGTGATCCGTTGGTGGCTGGCAGCATGTGCTTGCAAGTACTCAACAGGTGCCATAGCAGTCGAGCTTCTTGACTAAAGATGCTGGTCATATCGGCATCTTGAGTAGCCTTGTACTTGACGGTCTCGGTGAAGAAAGCAGCCTCTTCGTGCAAGTATCGGTCGCCGAAGACTCTGTTAAGCGCATTGTTATTTGTTGAGAACCAGGTGGTTTCAAGTACGACGTCGAGCCCTTGGCAGTAGTCGTTGAGGAAGATGCGGGTGAACTCGTCGTCGACTTCACGTGGCACGGGCGAGGTTCGCTGAGGAACCTCGGGCGGGCTGTGGTTACATATTCCGAAGATGTCCTGAATGTTCAACCGCTTGCCTGAATCTTGGTTAGGATTACCGTGACGATATGGTGCAGGGTACCAACCTTTCATAGGCTCTGGTGGAGGTGCGTAAGGGTTGGCACCTGGAGGCCCTCTCATGGCAGGGTCCATGGCGTGCACACCGTTGTAGTGTTGGTTTGATTGTAGGTTTGGGTCTGCTTGCGCGAGTGCAGGGTCTATGGCGTGGAAGTTGGCTTGCTGATGTTCCCCACTCGTCGCAGCTGCGGCAGTCGCGTATCCGGCGGACGAGGCAGGCGCGTAGCCTTGGGGTACCGGACTCTGACTGTATGTCGAGGATGACGGAGCAGGCGCCGGTGCGCTTGTTGCGTGGGGTGCGGGCGCTGAGTTGGGAGCAGGCTGTATTTGGGCGGGGCCCGATTGCTGCTTGAAAATTGGGTCGTAACCAAGACACTCTCGTTTGCTCTTCTGACAGTTTCTACACATGGGGTGGGCTTCGTCGCACTGTCGGGGTGGTGGTTAGCGCATGCGCAGGTGGATTAGTGATGTTGGTGCGCGATGCAGAAAAATTTGCCAGAAAACAAGACAGCAGACGTGCGCGCAACCCACGACAAGGCTGATGCGAGGGCAAGAGCTGCAGCACACGGGGCAAGCGTGTTGGTCGTTGTTTCTGGCACGCGCGAGGTTGGATTAGAGGAGTTTGGGTTCCTCGCTCGGTTAAGCAAGCGACAAGGCAATAGCTCCTCTGACATGGCGCGTCGCGTCTACACCGCGTTCCATTGACTTATGCACTCACCTTTATTCTTCGTTTGCGACATGTCAGACAGCCAGTCTTTGTGCGACGCTTGATTTCCTTCTTATGGCGACCGCCAGATAGCACTCGCTGGTCGGCCTGCGGTGGCAGCTGGTATCGCATCGCATTAAACTGCGGGCCCATGTTGGCCATCATGGGCTGGCCGGGCTGCGCATGCGCTGGGTGAGGATAGTACTGCTGCATAGAGTGTTGCGGTGGGGGGAGTGGAGAGCCCATGGGCTGCTGCTGCTGCGGCTGCGGCTGCTGAGGTTGCGCCTGGGGCTGCTGTCCGTCCTGCAGACGTATTGGCGGCAGATTGAGCGGCGGCAGCGACATGTTGGAGCCTTGAGGGGAGCCTCGATAGCCGTCATTACTCTGCTGGCCTTGGGGAGGCGGGTAGGTGTATGTGGGCTGCATCGAGGGCGACGGGTACGAGTGCGGTGAAGGATAGGCAACGGCCTGCTGCTGCTGCTGCTGCTGGCGCGACTGCATGTTAGGATCGGCCATGCTCTGGTGCGAAAAGTGCGATGGGGCGGGCGAGTAGGGCGCCTGGGTGATGTGGGTGGAAAAGTCGTGCGACATGGGCTAGCAATGGAGTATGCCACCAGGGCGCTCGACAGTTCTTGGGGTTGACCTGAAGAGCACGGCGGCGCTAGAAAGCTTGAGGCGGATGGGAAGAGGGACGGCAAGCCTGGCAAGGAACTGGGATTAGCTGAGTTGGCGAAGGCGTTTTGACCCGCGGAACAGGGGCCTGGCCTCGCTCGGTTCGACGCCGCGGCGCTGCAAGTACTGTACTTGTGCGTGCACTACATGGATGAATAACTGAGCTCAACACAGCGCTGGACAAGTGCTGGCTGGAAAACAATGCAGGGGGTGGGCAGGGGAGGGGTAGGGGGGGTTTGGAATGGAAAACGACGACTAGCATGGCAATACACGTCTCTCTGGCACGCAGCGAAGACGTCGGAGCCTGCGCGATATCCCTCGCATTCCGCCGGGCACCCCCCCCCCCAAGGGGAGGCAGGACGAGTGGAGCGGTGGGCTGCAGCATGGCTAGCCGCCTTTAGCAGGTAACGAGGGCGGCTGTGGGCGTGCCAGGTGCCATGAATGAATCAACCGACTATGACTTACAAGCTGCCTGCAAGCGAGTCTCGCTTGAGCGGAAGGTAGCGATTAGTGACCCTGTCTGCCTGACCGGCTAGCGACGCGCGCGGTGAGCTGGCGGAGGGGAGCGACGGCAGAGCAGCCAAGGTAGCGAAAACAGGGCGGCTGGCAGGTGGTGCGCCAGAGATGGGGAATTTCTTCGTCAAAGGCTGGTAAAGACGCAGACGGCCCCCAGGCGCCAGAAGAACTTGCACAGGGCCGCCGCGCTAGCCACATCGGGCGCGTCACGTGCGGCCGGCGCATCGCCACGGGCCCTGCCACACCTGTTCTTACAGTTCTTCCTGCAATCAGCTTCGTCCCGTCCGCCCGCCCTGCCCGGCTGGGCCAAGCCAACAGGCACATGCCGCGCCTCGGTGCTTCTGGGGCGCTGCCAGTTGCAACGACGCAAACCCTTCGCTCATGGCAGAATTCCATCCAGGCTGGTTGCGGGTTGCGCAGTGCCTGGGTCCCGGCGCAACCGGCGCGCCATCTCTCCTCCAACCGTACCGTTCCCTCTCCGACAAGCCGTGGCCTCCTGGTGCCCTCACCATGGCCCCTCGCTTCACCAGCCCATGACGTAGCTCCCGTTGTGGCCACGATGCGCTGTCCCAAGACCAAGCTCCAGCAAAGCCTGATGACAAGAGCATGCCGTCTCCAGCCTGCGTCCACGGGCCGCCGTCCCTTCCCAGCGGCGCGCGTCGTCCTATTTAAAGCGTGTGCTGATAGCAACTTGTGCTTGTCGAATGGCAATTTCCCTGGCTATTTACCCGCAACGGGTATTTCTCAAGCGCGGCTTCACTTGCCAGCCACAGCACCGCGTCGGAAGCTACACTCCAGCCTGAGCACCCAGAACACAAATCCGGCAACACTCAAAGGCCAGCCGCGGATAAATCAACGCATACCACGTTGAGCCCTTGCCTGGTCAAGCTGAATGTGACCAACCTGCTGAGGTGCATCAACAGCAAAACTTGTTCTTCCGCCTAGGTAGCACTAGGAAGCCGTCAACACGTGTCGAAAAATCTACTGGACACCTCCCCATCGCCGCCGAAATAAAGTCCACGCCAAACAATCCGGTTGGGCTTTGCAATGTGACAAGCGATGCCGCATTGCAACTCCCTTGTCCAATGTTACACGAGTAAAGACCCTGGCCTTAGGGCTGACAAGCTGCATCTAAAAGGCCGCTACAAGTGTGCGCGCAGGCAATTCTGCACTCTGTGCGACGCAGAGAATATACCGCCGGAGAAGCCTGCAAAGAAAAGGAAAAAGACAAAAACACTGCTGAAATCCTCAAGCATGGGCAAAAGTCTTCGCTCGCGACCGCCCGCTGAGGAACTGCACCAAGATCTCGTTTATCGCAGTACCAGTACACAGAAAAGCCAAGGTCAGGGATAACCCCAGCACGCAAAAAGCATCGAACGCTTCTCGAACAAAGTTGGACGCCAACCGAGCGAGCTTTGCGCATCATCCTTCCGCCCCCGCTCTCGGCTACAACAACGCCTGAACCGACTTTACTCTTGTCATCACCGTTTGCAGCAGTTGACGCATGCATGCCTTCGCAGACACGGGCTTCATTTCTTTGCTCGGTGCAATTCCGCGTCATGATCCTTCGGGTTGGTATACCACATGTGGACACAATGCCTGGACTGTGTTAAAGGCCAACCAACCTTCTTACCCCCCCTCCCCCCCCTAGCTAAAGACCCTGGATAAGTTCATGCTACATAATTAGGTTCACACTACGGCTGTCGCCAACGGAGCTCGAACAAAAGTTATTCTGAGCAGACCAGCACAGACGCCCATTCTAAGCTGTGTAGGCCATTGACACGACCTGCCTGCTTGAAACTTTTAGCCTACTTACTTCTCTCGACGACTATTACATTCTCCCTCTTCTTCCTATCCTTTTTACTTCCCACGCCAACCTGGATTTGCTTCCGTCGCCCCTGGTCATGAACGTGTTTCTGCCGACATCTCGCCAATGCGTTCACGTCCCCCTTCGTAGCTTGCAAGCATTACGAAACGTTAGCCTGGCGATAAGACCGGACACGAAGCCTTGATTGGCTTCAATCTTGTCAACGCCCCTGCCTGCTATTGCAAACCCTACAACGAAGCGTTGGGAGTAAGACCCCCAGGCAAACTTCCCCGTGGTACACCTATCTCGTCCCCGACCTACCCGGCAACCGCAAGTGGGTAAAGAGCAAGACTGCAACTTGTCTGAGCGGCTGGATACCTGCTACTGTGTCTATAGGAGGTTACAAGATGGAGAATTACCCAGTTTCTTTCTTCGCATCAGGGAATCGCAAATGCCAATGTGAAAAATAAACCCCCCAAAAAAAACCAAGAGAGTGTCAAGGAAGTGAAGAAGATGAGCATGTGTAATCCAACGTTAGATAGAATAAATAAAGTCAATTAGATCTACAATACTCTTCTTTGGAGACCATTCCATCTCCCCAGTAATGGTATCACTGCAAAACGCCACCCAATGCACATACCCCGTATTGCGATGCCACGAAAAAAAGAGAAAAAAAAGAAGAAAAGCGCCATAGATGCTAGCCCCCATACCACGTTATACCCCCATCCCCCACGAGAGCCGACTAAGAATCAGTCTTGGGCTTCTTATTCGGCAGCGCAGGGACCTTGAACCCCCCAGCATCCACCTTTGAGCCACCATTAAGCTGGGTGAACGAGCCGCCCTTGAACCACCTATCCTCATCCGCCTTCCTCTTGCGATTCGCCTCCTCGCGCGCCTTCGGATCGATGAGTTCCAGACCCTGGACAGGGGTAAAGGCAATGGAATTTGTGCCCGCACCGGCGAGGCCAACGCCACCGGTTCGTAGGCCCTGTGCACGAAGACTGGTCGCTGTGCCGCCTGCGCCGAAGCCTTTCAGTGAGGAAGCTGCGCCGAGAGTGGTGTCGCCGCCCCATCCTGGGTTCTTCTTGCTGAGTTTGGCCCGGGTCTTGGGGTCGATTTGTTGCGCGCGGAGTCGTCCTGTGTCGGTTGCTCCAATCATGCCCATGCCCTTTACCGAATCACCATAGCCGACTTCCTTTTCTTCTTTGCCAAACGTCATCCGGTTTTGCGCTTTGCGTATTTCGGTCATGGCTGTTGCTTCTTTGGCTTTCCTGGCACGTCTGCCACCGCGCTTGCGGGATGGTTTCTCATCTGCAAACCTGTGAGCTGATGTTCGAAAGTAGAGGACGTATAGTCGGAGCAAACGGGGAACGTACCAGGTACAGGGAGAGCCCTTCCTCCAGCCTTTTGGTTTGCCGGCATTTCAACCAATTTGTCTAAACGACGTTCACATTCTTTCCTCAGATCCATACCTATGTCGGCCGTGTGGGTGTTGGAATGGGCATCCACACGTGCGGCTAGAATGACCTTGGCAGACACGATGCGTAGAGCCTGTTTCCTGAGATCCGGTCTTTGGTTCTGGATAATGTCACTGTGGTAAAGGTAACCTTCATGCCTCAGACCCGTGTTGGATAGTCCTACGGTAGCTCCTGAGACTTTGGTTGAACCTAGGGGAGCGATGTTGCAAGCGGGCGTCTTGGCTAGGTTCGCGATACCGCCCGAGTATGAGATGAGATGGGCGGCGGTCAAACTTCCAATCAATGCAGTCAGGTTTGGCGCAAAGAGTTCAGTTCGGGACTCGACGAAACCTAGAATCTTGGACTTTGCGGCGTGCAGCTCGAGCAGCAGGTGGCAGGCGCTTGATACCAGGTCGAGCTCGGCTTCGTTAAGAAGTCTCCCTTGGACACGTGTGGCTTCAATCTCGACAATCATGACCTGGGCAGGCTCCATTCCCTCGATTTGCCGGAGCTTGGGGCTGATGTCTTTGATGTTTGACAAAGGTCCGCCGCCAATGACCAAACATGCTTTTGCATAGACGACAGGGTTCTTGATGAGATCCTCCAAGTGGGGGAAGAATGCCGAGTAGTGGTCGCGAATGAACTTGTGCACGGTAGCAGTTTCGCCATCGATCTGCGTAGAGACTTCATTCGCTTCGGTGAGGAGTTGGTATTCCGGGGACTCCTCAAACGATTCGCCCTCGACTAGGTCCATCTGGTCCTTGGTCTCTTCGATGCGCTTGAGGACGGGGTCCAGATTTATCTTGAGCTGCTGAGCGGATCGGATGTCGGCGGGACCCTTGTTGTCCTTGTCCTTGTCTTTCTCTCGGTATTGCGCCTCCTCGTCTACCATCTCGTCGTCATCGCCAGAACCCTCAGCGAAGTCATTCTCGAGATCCTGCACATCTTCATCCCCGCTGTCTGCGAAATCCGCTAGGAGCTCTTGCTCGAGAGTCGCCATGGTTCAGTATAACCTGAGGGGATTCACTATGTGGCGAATGGTCAGGCGATTTGCGAAAGGGCGTCCAAGTAGTCGCGACGGCGGCCAGAGGTTACCCTCCTAGTAGAAATCGGTTGAGTGTTGGATTCGGTATTGCGCAGTATTATACGTACCTGTTGCCTGGGTTGGCCGCCGGTCGGGTTGAATATGCGCGCAGGTGAGTGTTGTGGGGAAAGAGAAGTTGCGACGGCAGTGACGTGAAAGTGCTGATTGCTTGGCGCGCAGCGGATAAAAGTTGTGCCAAGGCAGTCGCGTTCTTATCCTACAGACCAATCTTGTCGCGTTGCAGAACTACATACATACGATATTTGCTTTCGCCTAGCTATCGTACCGGGACTGCACCGCACAGGCATCCCCAATCGGGTCTTCGGTAATTTCTGCGTCCTAGGCTAACCTTTCGAGCTCTCCTACCGTCGCGCGCATACCTCTACGTCCCATACAACGCTCTCGACCATCATACCTCAACACAAATATGGAGGCATCACGAGGACCCCCGCGGGTCAAGAACAAGGCCGCGGCGGCTGTCCAGATCTCCGCCGAACAATTGCTAAGAGAAGCCGTCGACCGTCAAGATGAGAAGCTCAAGGCGCCAACTCAACGGTTTGCTGATCTGGAGGAGCTGCATGCCTTTCAAGGGAGGAAGAGGAAGGAATTTGAGGATTATGTGCGGCGGAACCGCATCAACATGAACAACTGGATGCGCTATGCTTCCTGGGAGTTGGAACAGAAGGAGTTCAGACGCGCCCGATCCATCTTCGAACGAGCCCTCGATGTAGACTCAACGTCCGTTCCGCTCTGGCTGAGATACATCGAGAGCGAGATGAAACATCGCAACGTTCAGCATGCGCGTAACCTTCTCGATCGTGCTGTAACCATCCTTCCGCGAGTGGATAAGCTATGGTACAAGTATGGTATGTTCACACCCTACTGATTCTGGCTGACTCTGTACTAACGCTACTCAGTCTACATGGAAGAGACGCTTGGCAACATCGACGGTGCCCGATCAGTCTTCGAGCGCTGGATGCAGTGGGAACCTGAGGAGGCGGCATGGAGCTCGTACATCAAACTGGAAAAGCGACACGGCGAATTTGAGAGATGCCGCGCCATCTTCGAGCGATTCACAGTCGTACATCCTGAACCGAAGAACTGGATCAAGTGGGCCAAGTTTGAGGAAGAGAATGGTACCAGCGACCTCGTACGCGATGTCTATGGCACCGCCGTCACGACACTGGGAGATGAGTTCATGGACGAGAAGCTTTTCATGGCATACGCAAAGTTCGAGGCGAGACTGAAAGAGCTGGAACGAGCCCGAGCCATCTACAAGTTCGCCCTGGATCGCATGCCGCGGTCCAAGTCAATCAACCTACACAAAGCTTTCACAACCTTTGAGAAGCAATACGGAGATCGGGATGGAATCGAAGATGTGATACTGTCAAAACGGCGGGTGCATTACGAGGAACAGATTAAAGAAAACCCCAAGAACTACGATAGTTGGATTGATTTCGCTCGACTAGAGGAGACGTCTGGCAACCATGACCGAGTTCGAGACGTATACGAGCGAGCGATTGCTCAGATACCACCGACACAGGAGAAGCGCCACTGGAGAAGGTACATATACCTCTGGCTGTTTTACGCTGTTTGGGAGGAGACAGTTTCACACGATATTGAGCGAACACGTCAAATATACCAAGAGTGCATACGTCTGCTACCCCACAAGCGCTTCACATTCGGCAAAGTGTGGTTGGCCTTTGCTCACTTCCTGGTGCGACAAGGTGAGCTCACTGCTGCACGAAAGCTGTTAGGTCAAAGTCTGGGCATGTGTCCAAAGGACAAGTTGTTCAAGGGATACATTGAGCTAGAGATGAAGCTCTTCGAGTTCAACCATTGTCGACAGCTTTACACCAAGTACATCGAGTGGAACGGTTCAAACTGCCACACCTGGATCAACTTCGCCAACCTCGAGCGCGGTCTCGATGACCTCGACCGCGCACGAGCCATCTTCGAGCTTGCCGTCGAGGAGCCGCAAATGGACATGCCAGAAGTTCTGTGGAAAGCGTACATTGACTTTGAAGAAGGCGAGGGTGAATACGACCGCACACGCGCGCTATACGAACGCCTCCTAGAAAAGACAGACCACGTCAAAGTATGGCTTTCCTACGCGCAATGCGAACTTGGCATTCCTGACGAAACCACTCTCGAAGACGACGATACAGTTAGCGACGCGGCCAAATCCCGGGCTCGCGAAATCTTCACACGCGCCCACACCCGGCTCAAGGAACGCGACCTCAAAGAAGACCGTGTGGCGCTTCTCAGCGCCTGGAAGGCTTTCGAAGACGTGCACGGAAGCGCAGGCGACAAGGAGAAAATCGAGAAACAAATGCCGCGCAAAGTCAAGAAGAGAAGAAAGTTGGACGACGACAGTTTCGAGGAGTATGTTGACTACGTTTTCCCAGCTGATGACGAGAGTGCGGCGAAGTTGGCAAGGCTTATGGCGAATGCCCAGAAGTGGAAGATGGCGCAGGCGGCACAAGCAGCGAAGGGAGAGAATGAGGATGGCAACGGCGAGTGAGGGTTGCTCTGTTGCTTGGGCGAAGTATGTATGTAGGATAAGAAGGAATAGCACCGTTAGCAGAGTAGCGGCTGGTGATGCGTCATATGCTGAAAGTGTCTTTCTACAAAGAAGCTTGCTTCTATAAGTTAAACTTATCTCCTCAAGGCACACGTACTAATCTACGTTACAAATCTAACAGAAGAGAAAAGGTGTATACCTTCCGGGTAGGTTCAGATGCTCCCCCCCCCCCCCCCCCCCCAAAAAAAAACTCCACCGCGTAGCTTCACTCCACCCATCATTTTTCCTCTCATTCGCTCCGTCCGGAAAGAAACCCATAACAACTAAAAGCGAAGGGTCATATGCAATAACCACCGACACATGCTCACTCGCGTCACATTCAAGCATATTCTCCGTATCCTCCTCCATCTGAGCCAAACCCCGATCGGGCGCCAGTACAATATCCCAACAAAAATGGCTCCCGCCTGGTTCTCCACGGATGAATAGCTACAAGCAACGAGCCCAGGACATAACCGGTCCTGCCAGCCCATGCAGGCTAGGTAAACGGACAAGGCGATGATTCCTACGGCAACGGGATATACACTGTATGTCCTGAACTCCACGCAGTGACGGCACGTATCCGCGCCCCATACTGCATATCACGAAAACTCCCTGACAAGAATTGAACGATGGGAAGGGGGAGGAAAAAAAAGGCTGCAATTCACACACGACTCTGTTCGTGCATACGGGTATGTATTGGAAAGTCTCAACTAAAAAAAAAAAAAAAAAAAAAAAAAAAAAAAAAAAAAAAAACTTTGGTATCATTAGTCTGTGGAAACCCAAGAAAACATTACAGATCCAAATGGGACGACGAGGAAGTTTTGAAAACAAACAAACAAACAAACAAACAGATTACTAAGACATTATGCAGAATTGCCGCCGAGTTATATGTTTTATAAAAGACTTTTGGAATCCGATATGCTACAAATGCAAAGGGGCGGAACATGTGTATGTTTACCGACCGAATTCAGGTATATACGTCCAAGAGAAACGCCAGTAGGTATAGTACAATAGTGTTGCTAGCCCCCCGAAAGGGTTGCGGAGTAGGTGATGGAATGATAGGAGGTGGATATCATCATCGGGGCTCCAAAAGCAGAGTCGAGTAGCTTGCGACGGGAAGGGAAGTATGGAAGTGCTTTCGCTCGCATCGGGAACTCTGATTGTGCCGATGTCACAACAGAGCTCACGACCGAAAGCGGACGGGATACTCAGGGTATGCTTGTTCAGCGTAGTCAATGGGCGTCGATGAAACCGAAGAGGGCTGTGTCATGGGAAGGAGCACAATGTCGGCTTCGTGCATCGACTCGGTCCATTGCACTTCCATTTTTCTTTGTCTCTCCCGACCCGTCTCTACTAGTCACCTCTGTTGTCTTGCGTAGGAGCTTTCTTGCGAGGGTGAGAAGCGCGTGCCGTGATGTTCGGGTGAGAATTTCGTCAGAGGTGAGCGACGCAGGGACGGCGAGTTGCGCATGTTGTCGGAAACAAACGTTGCAGCCGCGCTTTGGGTTAGGGGCGTTGAGGTCCCGGCTACGGGTGTTCCTTTTGAAGAGCCACCGCTGCCTGAGGTTCGGTGCGCGGTTCGGACCGTCGATGGTGTTGCGGGAGAGCGGCCGCCTGCTCCCTGAGGTGCCCGAGGCGTTGTGCTGGCACCGCTTTCGACACTGACATGCCTCGCGCGTGGTGTAGTGTCTCGACTACTGCCTTCGGCATGCCGCCGTGTTGGTGATTTGCGCGTGTTCTCGTGGCTGTTGCTTTCCTTTTGCCGAGGCACAGACTTGCTTGCTGTGTTTGCTCGACTGCGTACAGCACTTGTTGGCGGCGTCTGTAAAGATGAGTCCGTGAGCGGTGATGCATCTGCTGCTCTCCTGCTACTTGGCTGACTGCGTTGGGTAGGAGAAGTGACTGGCATACTTGCTTGTCCCGACCTGCTCCCAGCTGCCTGTGGCGTGTTCGGTGCGACAGGCTGGGGGCTCGCCATACTTCCGACGCGTGGAGTGCCTTCCCAGCTCTTGCGCTTCATCATGCGACCTAGAATACCCACGAGCTCAGCAGCGTCTTCAAACTCTGTGTCGTCCATGGCTTCCTGTGCGCGGTATACGTCCTTGATTGCACGTCGGGCGACGCGCCGCGAGGCATCGTGGTCATGAAGACAATCCCACAAGAATGCGCTGTGCTCAAGCGCAACCGACAAACGCAGTGGATGGGAGCCAGGAAGGAAAGAGGTGGCGTATTGTGTGGCGGTTGTAAAGTAGCCACTGGCTAATGGAACGAAGTTTAGGGGCGGAAGTATGAAGGAGGAAGGCTGTGGGATGGGCACCGGGTTGAGGCCCGGAGGCGCGTTGATCGTAGGTCCTGGTGACGGCGTGCCGACTGGTCCTCCTGCTGCGTATGGATTCGTGACGAACGATGTCTCGGATACCATGGAGTCAATGGGCTCTCGTAACGCTGGTTGTTTGCCGGAGCGCTTCGAAGGGGGTGATAGCCCCGGGGGATTTGCCTTGCGGCCGTGTCCGTTACCATGCTTTGGTGGTGATAGTGGTAAAGGGGGAACAACATGACTCCGAGTATCAGTGCTTTCCATGTTCATTGTTGTAACAGGTGGTTGGTTGTGGAAGAGGCAGAAGATGTGGTAGAAGCTTGCACGCAACTTAACGCTCAACACTCTGCATTCTGGCCCATGCTGATTGTCCTGAGCATATGGAAGCACGTATAGCTCAAGTATAGAAAGTCCTTCGCGAGACATCCAAAGTATGTGCTGATAGGCTGAGAGTGAGGGTGTGTCCCGACTCGTGTCCAGCTTGCGAAGCTTTCTGGCGCGGATGAGTCTCCGGGCCAGGAGGACTGATAGACCCAGAATCTGATAGAGAGCACTGGATAGAAATGGACTCGTGTCCTCGGTTTGTTTGGCTATCCGGCCAAGGAACTTCTGGTCAAAGTCTAGAGATGCCATGGTTCAGTGACGTTGTCTGTTGCGGGTTGTAAGTCACAGTCGAGATGAAACGGGAGAGAGGAACGACAAGGTGGAATAAGTTGGCAGTGAAACAGATTCGAAGGAACACTGACGAGGAACTACGTGTAGGCTGTGAAGTGAAGATGGTGAAGTCAGAGGGCACGACTGGTGCAACCACTCACCTTAACCGCCAACCCGGACCGTTGCGCTGTATCTTGTAGAAGACAGACACAGTGCAGCCCGGCCCAGGCTGACCGATGACACCTCGAAATGCTGTCTCCCTGGAGATGAGGCTCTGGCAGCAAAGCAACGAGTGCTGGCCAATTGGTATGTTTCGGCAAGCGACTGGATGCCTGTGCACGTGCCTCGTACGGGTGAAAGTCGGTTCTCGTGATGGCTTAAGTCGGGAAGCGCTACTCGGAGATTTGTTGAATTAGGCGATGGTGATAGAGGCGATGATGCCGATCATGATCCAAGGTATCTAAAGTTGGTGTTCAAAGTTGGGGCGGAGAAAATGACGAGGCGGTATAAGAAGCTCGTGTGAGGGCCACAGGTAATGAAGTGTCTAGACAACTGTCAGCGATGCTTGAAATTGTTGAACGGCCACATGGCGTAGCAACGGCTCACATTGATCGGGATATCTCGAAACGGATCGGGCGAGCCGGTGCTGTTGTTTAGGGCCAGTGCCTCGTTCTTATTCGACGACTGGGGTGATGGCGGAGCCAATGGACGCGCGCAAGAGGTGAGGCGCTGCAAGACCCTTTGGCGACAAGCTAACAGACGTCAGACGTCAATTGCGAGATGGCGGGAGGCTGGGAGAGGTGGATCTGAGGCCCTGAACAGCGCATTGCGATGTTGGCCAGCTTCAATCGCCCTGTGCGCACGAGGTAATGCGACCGTCTTAACGGCCGTGACGTCGGCAGGCGGTGTGGCAGCCGGCCAGTGCAGCTGTTTTGGACGCCGAGGAAGCGAAACTTGGCTGCGCACACTCCTATACACAGATTTGCGCGAGGACAACCGTTCGATCGCGCTTTGGGCAGCCGGTGGGGGCTTCGTTCTGGTGTTGCGAAGACCCTTATGGTGTTGAGGAACGAGCCGATGGTTGCGCGCGACGATGAGAAAGTGACAACTACACCATAACGACGACAACGGCGCAAAAGGAATCAGCAGGGCGAACGCAAAGGAAACGCATGCTAGTATTAACCCGCGCACTGTATCCGGCTCTCTGGAAACGCAGATGCAGCTCCTGCGTCAACCTGCAGACAGGCGAGCTATGGTGGGCTACGTGTCAAGCGTCCAACTCCTCCGCTAAACTACACCTGTCTCCCGCCTGTCCTTTTTCCCGTTAATAGTTCATATGAGGCGTTGCCAGCTGGCACTGAGGCTAGAGCTGCTATAACATATTTTCCCACTCGACGTCAACTCCTCTCCAACATGACCGCTTTCGAGGCTCGCCAACGAGCGCATGCAGGGCTATGCCTCAGCTGCCGTCTCAAATGAACCACACCGTTTGCCAACGCATTGTTCCACGGCTTGGTGGGGTGCAGTATGCCACCATGCCTACTTGTCCGTCTGCCGCAAGAGACGCTTCGACAGCCCTAAAGACGGTGCTTTCAACTCAGCCACGGACAGCACGCGCTTGCGTTGTCACTCCGGCTCTCTACCCCACGGTGAGGACTAGCACGATGCATGCTGACGAGACGCTGATGTAGACATGTGTTCCTGGCATGTCAGTATGTATCCTGCAGGCTTAGCAATATGCCCGGGTGGAGCAGCCTGCAACTCCCAGCCTCGAAGGCGAGCGTGGAGCCGATATCTACATTTGGAGCCCTTGCGCACCATCCTTACATCCAAGGAACGAGTTTCGACTGATAAAATCGAGCTATCGTCTCGTCATCTGCAGGATCTGGCGGCGTATCTGCATTGAATGTCTCCACACCAATTAGCGGTGAGACCGACTGCTTATTGGTTGGAGTTTAAAAATGCTAGCGGAATGTCATCGGCAACTAAGAACCACAATTGATAGCCAGACTTCCTGGTTATACTTTGCATGACACCGCTACGATGTTCACTAGGGCTCCTCAGTTCAGTAAGCTGGCTGCAGTGCGCTTATAATTCCAGTACCATGTGACTGGGACATACCGACGAAGAACGGCCGCGAATGACGACAAGCATTGCGCAAAGTCAGCAACACCAAGTGTCGTATCGCATGAAAGATGCAAACCGACGGTAGGGCGCAGTTGACGAAAACTGGGACGTATGCGGCGAAATCTCAGATCCTTGAATCAAACAAACTACCATGATGGCTTCTACGGTGCCAGCGGGTCAACAGAGCAAATCTCGCTATGACCAAATCTGAAGTTTGGTCATCTCTCCCTATGCATTTCTCCAGGCGAGCACGCGTTCGTGGGACTTGAACAAGCCAAACAGTTGCTTTGTACTCACTTACCCGGAGCTGCCTGTCCTCGCTTGTGCAACAATGATAAGCCAGCATCACCAGAATAGGTGTTGATGGTAATCGCTGAAGACCTACCTCTAGAGTGTACGACCATAATTGCAACGAACAATGATAAGCTGTGGACCATTTTCGACACCTCCCGTTCCGCGACGAACATCCGTTCATCCACTCGAAACGGTGTGTTGCGCTTGTCTAACCAAACGGATAGGCCTCTAATTGCTTGGTTGCTCACGGATGTCAAAGCGCGCAACCTGAGCAACAGACAACAATCATGCAACGAGCGAGGCATACGTGGTGGTATAAAGAGCTTGGAGATGCGACCAAGAGATGATCACAGCATCGGCCATCTGGTATCCTCTTGACCGTTTTCATCCAATACTTTCATTCAGGCACCGTTCCGTCGTTGTTCGTTTCCGCGTACATTCGTTCTTTCAGTCAAGATCCGACCTCATCTCGCTTCAAGGTAAGAGATACTACATGCGCACATCATTATCACAATGTGCCCCGGATGTGTTAGCTTTCTGACACGCAGCAGACTCTGAGCTCCAATCACACCCC
Organism: Alternaria gansuensis; assembly: GCA_009289805.1. Classification (NCBI taxonomy): domain Eukaryota; kingdom Fungi; phylum Ascomycota; class Dothideomycetes; order Pleosporales; family Pleosporaceae; genus Alternaria; species Alternaria gansuensis. The sequence goes on along the minus strand of WBOK01000267.1, from coordinate 53,693 downwards.
CATTGTTTCAAATCGATTACACTACTGGCTATACCGGACAGCTTTACAGTCGTTACTATCGTTGCGCCAATCATTATCTTCCGATGTGTTTCTACCATGCCTACTCCCACAAGTGTGGACACACCCAGATGGTCTTCCAGCAACTGTGTCCCAAAGGCCAGATGGCGCAGCGAAGGTGTGCACGCGGTCACGACGGTGTGATCCTTGCTACAGTCAAGGTTGAGACTTCTTGTGGTGTGTGTCCAGGCTAGGTACGGCTCTCTTCTATAGAATACCCACGCGGATGCTAAGAATTATTCAGTAACAGAGCAGTGGGCCTTGCAGAGTAGATAGTAATCGGCAGATTCGACAAGTAGCAGCACACGATTGCTAAGCCGCGAAAGATGTGATTATAACTGGAGGGACATTGCTCTATCCGCTCGTTTTTCCTTAAATATCTTCAACCCCTTGGTCATGTTCGACCAACAAACAACAGTCGTTATATCCACAATATATATACTTTCCCCTCAACACCTTCAACTGATTTCCAAATGTGATGTCTTTAGATGGTACACTTACGGGTGCGAAACGGCCCGCTGTGCTATCTGATCAAGGATGAAGCTTGAAGCATCTCCTTTCGCAAAAGGAAAGCCCTCGCTACCCCACCAGCCATCACCCGGCCGATCATATCCACCACGATACCCACAGCGATCCAATCGCAGGTCTGCGGTCTAAAACGGTAGACAATGACTTCAAAGGTATGCTCGCATTCGGAGTCCAAGATGCTCCTGGCTTCGACGATCACTTGCAATAGGACAAACAATAAGGATAATTCATGTAACATTCTCTCATTGGTTCGGTGAGCTCGGTAGCCTTACTTACGGTATGTTCCGTGCCCCATCTCACGTCTTCTCACGTCTTCTCGGTTGCAGATCCCGTCCAGAACGCCGTAAAGAATACGGTCTTGGCATCAAATTGCAGCGTTATGATTGCGGAGCGTAATCAAGGTCGTCTATGCATAAATGGAGGGTCGCCTTGATGCTTTCCTTCCGAAGCTTATTTTGCGCTCGCCTCATTTCCCGACAGTTTGTATTTTGGGTAGCAAACATCTCCTTGTCGCGAAGCTGTTTGATTTGACCCACGAGATACCCATTCACAGGTTCCACATAGTTTACAGCGGCCCGCAAGCGGCAGATCCCGGCTGTGTCAAGCCGGGCCCGTAGTTGGCATGCAGGTAACCGATACTACAGAGAAGCCTCTCAGTGCAGGCACGACTTTCTCTAATGCCGAGGACACACAAGCATCTGGAAACCTCGATCCGAGATTGTATCAGCCAAAGAAGAGTCTTGAGAACAAGTCATCGCACGCTGATACGAACGAACGAGCCCATGCCGACGAGCCACAAAACACCACCAACGTCAATCAGCGAGACAAGGAAAAACCCCCCACAGAAGTCATTGCAAGCGAAAACAAAGTTGGCGACACCGACATCGAAGACAAAGGCGGCGACACCGACATGGAAGACGAATCCAAATACCTAAGCGGTTTCAAACTCGCCATCCTCTCAGTCGGCCTCTGTCTCACAATCTTCGTCATTGCCCTCGACAACACCATCATCGCGACTGCCATGCCCAAAATCACAACTGTCTTCAACAGTCTCGACGATGTCGGATGTTACGGCTCTTCATAACTCCTTACAACAAAGTCACTCCAACCGTCCTTTGGTAAAGTGTATACCTACTTCGATGTCAAATACACATACCTCTCTGCCCTTGTCGTTTTCGAGGTGGGCTCGATCATATGCGCCGCGGCGACCAGTTCGTCTATGTTTATCGCCGGCAGGGCTGTTGCGGGGTCTGGAGCTGCGGCGTTGTTCTCTGGTGGCATGCCGATTATCGGGTTCTTGGTGCCGTTAAGGAAAAGAGCTATTTACCTTGCTGCACTATCATCCATGTTCGGTATTGCGTCAGTCGTTGGACCTATCCTCGGAGGTGTACTCACAGATCAGGCGTCTTGGAGATGGTGCTTTTGGATCAACCTTCCTTTCGGTGCGGTATCGTTTGGAATTGTGTTCTTCTCCTTTGCGAATCCGAAGAGGCAGTACTCGCATCTTCCTGTTAAGGAGTGGCTCAAGAACATTGATATTGCGGGAGCTGTCTTCTTGATCTGCGCTATTGTTTGTCTGCTCTTGAGCTTGCAAATGGGGTGGGTTCGGCTATGCCTGGAGTAACTCCAAAGTTTGGGGTACCTTGTTAGGCTTTGGTCTACTCATCTCCATTTTCATCGGCATACAATTGCGTGTGGAAGATCGGGCGACTATCCCCGTTCGTATCTTTGCGCAGAGGACGGTGCTGGTTAGTTGCTTGTACTCAACTATGCTATCAATGACTGTGAACACGTAAGTCCCAATCACCCCATGTAGTCGTTAGCTTATAGTCTAACACGCACCAGATACTTATTCTACCTGCCCTTCTACTTCCAAGCCATCAAAGAACCACAGCTGAGAAAATCCGGTATCCGTACTATCGCATACCTTGCCAGCATCATATGCTCCTCCATCGTGGTAGGTAGCTTCATCACCGTCGTCGGATGGTACGCACCCTTCATGTGGTTCGGCAGCGCCATCTTCGCCATCGGCTCAGGCATGCTCTACACACTCAAAGTCAACACTCCACCAGGCCAATGGACCGGCTACCAAATCCTCGCAGGAATCGGTGCAGGAGCTGGTGTGCAAATCCCGTTCGTTGCTGTGCAAGTCGTTACAAACGAGAAAGACATGCCTACAGCGAATGCGTCCGCCATGTTTTTCAATTCGCTCGGTGGTGCGCTTTCTATATCCGTTGGGCAGAACATCTTTGTTAACACGTTAGTTAAGGAGGTGCCGAAATATGCGCCAGGGTTCGATGCGAGGATTGTGGTGAATGCAGGTGCGACCAACTTGAGGAATGTTGTACCGGAGGAAATACTACCGGGTGTACTGCATGCATACAACAACGCAATTGTTACGGCATTCATACTGGCGACTGCGACGAGTAGTATTGCGTTCTTTATCAGTCTTGGTATGGAGCAGAATAGTATCAAGGGGAAGAAGATCATGGCTAGCGGTGGAGCGTAGGCATTTTGTGGTGGTCTATATATCATTTTACTCTTTAGGTGGAACAAGACCATGGTAAGCCTTAGTTCGCTAAATAAAGACTTCAACTGCAGTCCTCTGTTCTTGAAACGCTGCAAGCTTGCAGAGCATTAGGCTGCCGCATCACGATGCTTAATCAAGACTTCTCTAGACGCCCTACAAGATGCTTCCGGAGAGCCTTCTTCTCTTCCAAGCTCAACGTCGCTAACATCTCAACGGTGATGGCTTCTTCACCTCCGTCGCGCTTAATCTCGGCACACTCACGCTCCATCAACGCCATCTTGAAGCCGAGCAGTTTCTCTTCCCCACCTCCAGCTCCCTGATCGCGGCTTGCAGCCGACATGTCCTCAGCTTTATCCGTCTTCAATGCTGTCATACCCTTCTCATTTAGGAACAAGTTCCTTCTCTCTTCTTGTCTCTTCTCCAGGTTGGTTGCATCGTAATATGCCAGTTCAATCTTCTGCCAGTTCTCGTAGTCTTGTTCAGAACGCGTCTCCTGGTAGCGGCGCTCCGCTCCGTGCCTCAACCTTGCTAGCTTTGCTATGTCGGCAGCTTCAGTGCGGATCCAGTCTGCGCGAGCGGGCTTTTGCGCTTCTAGACGTGCGCGGGCTTCCGGGGTGTTCTGGTACTGGCCATGGATACTAGAGAGTGGTGGAGGCGGAATAGGTAGGTTGGATCGCTCAGATAGACGACGTTGTGGGACCGGTCCAGATGCGGCATGGGAAAATCTTGATGTAGGCTGACCGGCGAATCCAAAATTCGCAGGCGCGGAGGTAAGCCATGGCGCAGTAAATGGGGTGCGAGGTGGGCGTATGGATGACTGAGACGGCAGCTGGAAGGGTGTGAAAGGCCCCGACATGCGAGGATTGTCAAACGGCGAGCTGCGCTGAGTGGAGTCATGATCGACGAAGGGATCAGTGTGCTTTCGCGTGTGTCCAGAGCCATTAGCAGGACCTGGTGGAGGAAGAAAAATGTTTCCGTCGTCATCGATTTGAGCGATTCGCGGGTATACATCGAATGCAGGTGAGCTGATCGATCCAATAGATGCATAACGCCGTACGGTAGGCGACTCAGGTTCCGCTTCCTTCTGATCCTCTCGCCGAATCTGCTCATTGTTCTCTTGTTGCCTTCGATACTCCAACTTGTCAACCAGCAAATTAGCTCCGTTCGGGACCGGCGATAGCGACATACCTCCATCGTCACCCCGGTGGAGCTGCTCCCTCGTACGTCCAGGACCCAGCGGCGATGGAATGATCGGTAAGTTTGATATCTTACCACTCAACCTACGTTGGTGCAAGTTCATCCGGTGCGGCACGTGTTGGTCTTTGTGTGAGCCCAGTGAACTGCCAAAGGTTGACGGGCGAGGATCAACATCGTCGAAAGTGACTGAGCTGGCATTGGGGGCAAAGCAAGTAGGTTCTTGCGGCCTCTCATTCTGAATCTGTGCTGGAGGGGTCCAACCAGGAGGCAAGGCGCACATGGCGGCGTGCTTGTCTTGAGTCTGATTTAGGTTGCCGAAGTGAGGTTGGTGGGTTGAATTTGCTAAGATTTCAGCAAGAGGATGGCTGTGAAATGAGAGCGGATTTTCGGATCTTGAATTCCTGGTATATTGCGCATGACTTGTCTCTGGTGTAGTGATGGCGATGCTAGGAGTCGAAGACCTGGCGTAGCCACCGCTTCGGTCCTTGTAGTCGTTGCCCAACTTCACCGTGGTGTCGCTGGAAGGCGATTGGACATTACTAAAACTTCCCTCAGCGCCCATGGTCTCTTCGATCAAGCTATGAAGGCCTTGATCCTTTGTGTTCCCGACTGGTGCTGTGTTGTTCCGAAACTGATGGTATGCAGGCGAGTTCATGGACTGGTGAAGTGCGCGCTGAGAGCTCTCCAACGCTTGATCCCATCTAAGCGACACGATTTTCCGGAGCGGCGTGTACGCTCCATGGATATCGGCCATCGAGCTCGAGCGATCGAACCTTTGCTGGCGAACGTCCATAGCCGTGAGGGTAGCGTGTTGCGCTAAAAGGTAAGAAAAGGAATGAAAGTCGCAACAATGAGTGGAGCTTAAACTGAAGATATTTGCGCGGTCATAGCTCAAAAAAAAATTCAAGAAAAGGTCAATGGTGAAGCACTGTGAGCGAGAAGTCGAGGTGAGTGTGGCTGGATCCGGCCACCCGGAGTGGTGAGATGAGAAGGCAGTTCCACGCACTGGAGAAAGCGCAAACACAACATCCTTTTCTCATCATACACAACAGGTCAGGTTCTTATGTTCTGTACTCACCGCACATACTCGATCTGAGAACATAGTTATTGAGACTCTCATCTCGGAGATGCATTCACACATTCTCTCACATGAAACACCTACTTCCCCCGCCCAGAGCAACACCTAAACAATCCGCCCCATGCTCTAACCTTCCTCTCTCTCAAGGACCTCGCCCTATACAACGTGCCAAAATCATGTACCAGACCCTATTCACCGCTATCAGTCAGATGAACGTGAATGTTAAGTTGAGATCACTTTGATGAGAGGTGGCTCATACACTATTGTCTGGGTTGTGTTGGGGTTGAACCTCAACTTGGACTTGCGTTGCCGAAGATGAACGTGATCTTAACGTAAGTGTGGTACTCCTGTCTTGGGCGTCGATGTCTGTGGTTGCTGGGGTCGTTATGGCTGAGGGTGTGGTAGCTGGATTGTGCGTTGATGGCGAGGGTAGCTGCAAGACTTCTTCCAAGGGCTCTGGATTGTACTCTTCCTCGGCCTTTTGAACAGCGTCAGACTGTGGCGTAAAGACTTCAGCCCTGGGGTCTCCATTTTGCTTAATCTTTTTCTGGGAATCCAGCAGATTAACCGCAAAGTCGCGGATCGGTATCCGTGAAGCACGCTTCCCGTCCTTCTTATTTTGCCTCTCTTTTCTCTCTCTGGTCTTCAGACTCTCCTTCTCTTCTTCACGCGTCTTCTTTCTTTCTTTCGACGTGTCCTTCTCTTTAGTCATCCTGTTCACATCCGGTGATAAGTTTGTTGGTTCGTCAACCACGGCATTAATGCACACTTTACCACCGTCAGGCGCCGACATCGTCTCTCCAAGCAACGCGCTCTCCCTCGCTCGTTCTCTACGATCTCTAGCTGACACAATATCCATCTCAGTGCCGGTGCCATCTAGATTGATAATTGCGACTTCGTTTTCTAGAAACATCATATTCTTTCTCGCCTTCCTTTCCATTCGTGCGTTGAAGTCTGCTTCATCAGTACATTCCTCAAACCAATACGGCTGTAAATCTCCAGTAACGCGTCGCGCGTATTCGTATTCTACGTCACCGGCGATACACCTGAAGCCATCGAAATAGATTGTTGAGGCTGGTGGAGATGATGTCCTGTGACGAGACTTTGTGGTCCAAGGCGCGCGCGGAGATGATGATAGGGGAGATAGGGGCGAGTCCGCGATTGGAGAGTCTACGGTGGAATAGGCTGGGATGTGCGATAGTAGTTTCGCCATTTTGTTTTTGATCAGTAGAATCTTCGGTAGATGTTCTAACTTTGAGCAGAAAGGTGCGGCAAATGTTGCTCCAGTAGATCAACTTATGCAGGGAGGAGTACTGAAATGGGACGGACGAAGTTGAGAAAAGGGTGCTGAGAATGATGTGCGATGGCCTTCTACCCTGAACGATGGATATGATCATACCGAGCCAGCAGTATCTCGGTTCGCTTTGGCTGAAATGCACGTGCGTATTACGACTGCCGAGAAGTCGTGACTTGTTCTTAGGCAGGCGTTCGTAACCGCAGCGTCGTGACTAGCTGACAGATGACTGGATACTTGTGATAGTGTAATGTCACTGGACTAGGAACAAATCACATTTACAAACTAAAGTGTCAGTAAGAAAATCCCAAGCGTATCAGATTAGCGAGATTGCTGTGATGTGTGAGTTACTCAATGCATTGTAATAGGGTCCATGCCACTCCATGGCACCGCGAGCCAGTCACCCGAGACCACCGAGGTAGATCCTTCTACCACCATCTGTCTACACTCTATGCCAGCTTCCCAGGCACGAATGGCAACCCTCCACTCAATCCTCCATCCACGGCCCAAGCTTGCGCATTAACGTAGCTAGCCTCGTCGCTGGCCAAAAACAGCACTGCTCTTGCGATCTCGTCCGGCTGCCCTCCCCTCTGGAGCGGGTTTAGTTGTCCAATCTTCTTCTCGCTCCCCCTCTTTCTCGCCGCATCATATGTGACCCTTGTCATACCAGTCTCGATCAGTCCAGGGCAAACAGCATTGCATCTTATACCGGATCCAGCGAGTTGGTATGCGCATGTTTGCATTAGGCTGATTACTGCAGCCTTCGATGCTGAGTAGTCCGTGGGGCCCGCGTTGGATCGCAGACCCGCTACGCTCGCTGTGGCGATGATGCTGCCGCTAGGGTATGGTTTCTGATCCGAGATCTTGAGCATAGCACGAGATGCGTGTTTCGCGGCAAGGAAGACAGAGAGAGTATTCGTGCGCATGACGTTCATGAAGCCTTCAGTAGACTCTTCCCAGAACACTTTGCCGGATGATATTCCTGCATTGGCGAAGAAGACATCAAGGCGGCCATATTTATCTATAGCTTCTTGGCAGACCTTTTGTACTGACGCTTCATCTGCGGCATCAAATTGCCGGATATGGATCTCGGTGAAGGGATATAAGGTATTGAGTTCGCGCTTGTGTGCCTCGAGGTGGGAATTGGAAAAGTCGCAAACGTAAATGGCGCGGGCGCCGTTGCGCGCAAATTGATGCGCACTTGCACGGCCGATGCCTATCTCGGAGTTTGCACCTAGTGAAGCTGTTAGACGTGGACTTCATGTAGGAAACGTGGGCACCTAGAGCATACCAGTGACGATGATGACCTTGTCTTTGACTCGCCTGTGCATAATTAACCTAAGCTCAAGAAAATATACCTATGCGAAAGCTCTTATACTCACTGAGTACCTAGATCTCCAGCGATACTCCTAATTCCCTTCAAACCCTCAAATGTCTCCGGCTCGGGTAGAGGTTCAGAGAGCTCCTTGCTCACTCCCTGTCGCTGGACCTTCGGTTGCGCGCTCGGCATGGTGATTATGCCGTTTGTAATTGGAAGCTAGTGTTAGAGGTTGTTGCAATGTGGTTAGCATTGATTGTCACAGTCGTGAGAGTTATATACGCATCAAACGGGTAGTGTGTTGCGGAGGTCACAGAATCTGGGGAAGATGCCGAGGTACTGGTACCGGTACCGAGGTGGACGGCGTAACGCCTTGCAGCCCTGCGAGCAGCTGCCCTAGAGGCCTGTTTAGCAGCCCTCTTAGCCTTCTCCTTCTCCCTTACTAATTAAGCTGCAGCCCTTGCCTGTTGCCTTATTTTCTTCTCCTTCTTCTTTGCCTGCCTTATCTCCTTACAATGCCTGTTTATCTTAGCTTTTTAGTATTGTACCTGCTCCTTCTTGCGCTCCTAGAGCTGCTAGCAATCACGTGCCTTTTTTACTTTCCTTAGAGACCAGACTATAGCTCTACCTTAGTACTTCTTAGGCTCCTAAAGTAGGAGAGGCTTCTCTTGTGTTCTACGCGTCTTTTTATTAATTAGAGCCTTGCGTAGACCCTTAACTTTATGCTTAAAAAAAGTCTTTTAAGTTAAAATTTAGTAATAAACCTAGCTTAGCCTTTAAGCTTATTTAATACTTTAATTTTTTACTACTTTGCGTAGTAGGCGTTTAACTTTTTTTTAGTTTAAAGTACTTAAGCCTAAGGACTTACTATTACTTAAAGAGCTCTTTTTAATACTAAACCTTTTTAATATAACTTTAAAATTAAAGAGTAAGAGGCCTATAGCTTTAAAGGCCTTTAGAATTGTTATTTCTTTAAAGGAGGCCTGCTAAGCTTAGTAAAAGAGGTAAAAGAAATCCTTCTTACTTATTAAGGTAAGGCTCTAGTTCCTCTCTAGAAATTTAGATATTTTAGCCTAGTAAGCTAATAAGAGAGGCTTAAATAAGGCAATATTAAAAGGCTGCAGCATATAAGTTAAATAAAGAGAAAAGACTATAAAGAGAATTTTGTTCTAATTACAGTACTAAATAAAATTTATAGTAAGGTAAAATCTATAGCTATCTAAGATAAGTAATTAATAGGAGAATTAAGCTTTTGCTTTAGTATTGTAATTAAACACCTATTTAAGCTACGTAAAACTAATATTATTGTTTGTCTAGCTAAAAGGTAATAAAGTAATTTAAACTTAATAAGTTTTAAGATTAAAGGCTTGTAACTAAGTGTCCTGTATTAATCTTAAGGTTAATTAATATATAAGGGTAGGCGCTAGGTAAGATTTATTAGTATAGATGTAGGCTAAGAGTGTTATTTACTCTTGCAAGCTATTTTAAATAGTACTTCTTTTTTTTCTCTACTTATATAAAAGCCTATTAAAGATTCTCTTTAATCTTCTTAGGATACTAAGAAGGAAGCCTTTCTTATTTATATTGTATATATAACGCGCCTTAACGTAGTACTGCTTAATTTTCTCGCGTAGGAGATTAAAGTATAGGCTGTACTTTTTCCTAGAATTAGCCTTGTGGCGATTGTTATCTATGCCTGTTGTCTATCTTAAAATAAGCTTATTAGGGTACTAGTAGATAAAGCAATTAACTTAGTGTATTCTAACCTTTTTTCTTGCAATTTGTGAGGCGAAATTTCGTATTATAGCTTATGTAGGTAGAAGGCCTCGCCTGGTGAGCTGTTTAATATACTGTAGGAGCTCTAGCTCCTGTTGTGGGTGGAGAGCCTGTTGATTCTGAGCCTTAAGGCTGCGCGAGGTTGATGCACCTTTATGCCTGCAAGCGAGGGTTGTAAGCTTAACATCATATTCTTTTGCGATCTGCGCGTATATAGGTTTCTCTCCTAGATTCAGCGATTCTATAGCTGCAAGCGCAGCCTCATGGTGTTACGCGTTGTTGAAGAAATGGTGTTGCATGGGCGGATCGGGCGTTACGCCGTCCCGGGCGTTACGCCGTCCACCTCGGTATACCGAGGTGGACGGGCCAACGAGCCAGCACCACCCAACGAGCCACTTTTACACAGTAATTTCAGCAAATTTCTAATATTAAAATAACTATAACTTTCTTAAATATTAACCCTTTTTTAAAGTCTTAAAGGCTAATAGTCTAGAAGTATAGGTCTATTAATCTAGAATTTTACTTAAGCTTAGTTAGCCTTAGATATAGAAACATCTACTTTGTATACAATTATAAACTTTTTAATTAAGCTATATTGAACTAAGGCAGAATTCTTGATTTATAGACTTAAGGTTCTAGATTCTTAATCTATAAATATCTTAAAAAAAGATCAATATTTAAAGAAGTTATATAGAGAAAAAGATTTTTAAATAGTATAAAATTTGAATTTCTATTATATCTATTAGAAAGCAGCCCTGCACCACTATGCTATAACAACTAAAAGAGTAGATATAATTAGTAAAGTACTAATTATTGTGCATAATAGTTTATATCGTCAATGTTGCCTAAGCCTTCTGGCAATATCTTTTTAAGTATTATACTTCTAAGCAATATTACTTATATAGAGGGGTGACAAAAAGAAAAAGTAATTTTAAAAATTATCTTTTTTAAAGATATATAACTAGATAATTAGATAAGCTAGGACTATAATTCTTAGAGTTTTGAAAAGCGAGTAACTTTCTCTTTAAGTAAGGCTACTTTTGAACTAGCTTAGTCAGCAGAGAAAAGGAGCGGAAAGGCAGTGAAAGGAGGTAAAAAAAAGCCTACTTAAACCTAGTAACAACTTTTTATCTACAGTGTCTTTCTTGCTAAAAGTAATAAGTGTTATATATTAATATAATTTCCAGAAGTTATTCGAGTAATAAGTTATTTAAATTATTATTGCAAAAGTTAGATTAAAAAAGATTTTTTAAAGGTTTTTTTTTATATTAAAGTAGCTAAAGCTAGTAACTAGTACTTAGTATACTAACCCTTAGCTGCTTTAACAGCCAAATAACGCCTAGGTAAAAAGTTAATATAATTATTAATTTCTTGTTGTGGTATAAGATCCTACTTTTCTAAAATTGCCTTTTTAAACAATTCTACTGCTTTAACGCTTTTACCTATGCCTAAAGAGGCAATAGGCCTTTTTCCTAGCGCGTTTTTAAGTAGACTCTAAACGTTTTCTATAGGATTTAAATCTAGGCTATAAGCAGGATGCTTAAAAAGAGGAATCCAATTTCTAGAAAACTAGGCGATAACAGGTGGCATTTTATAGATCTTGGCGCTATCCTGCTAAAACCTCTAGCCTACATACAAATAGTTATTAGCTTTTTAAATATCTAAAAATATGTAAAAATTATTAAATAATAACAAAGTGATAGCTTTTTAAAGTAAAGAATAAAAGAGGTTTTACTTACCTCTTTTAAAAACTTCTTTTAAATATTAAGTATTTAAAAAAGTTCTAGTATCTTTTAGTAATCTAGTTATGTGTAACTTAGATCTACTACCTAGCCAAATAGCTCCCTAAACTAAGATAGAAATATCGCAAGCTATATCTTAGTTAGCAGGCTAGCTATAAATAATATAAAAAACTTAAAGAATATTAAATTATGTAAAGAAACTTTTAAGTTAATTAAAATATTTTAAAATATACTTGTATTTGTAGTAGATACCTGTTCCTTGCTAAGTCGCTTATTTCTCCTTATTTAGACGTATTCTTGCCTAGCGCCGTGTCTACGCTAAATAGAAGACTTGTTAGAAAATAAAAAATTTCTAAATTTAATATTTTTTAATACCTTAACAGTCTTCTTACAATATTTATTACAATTTAAGGCTCTTTTCTTGTTTAAAAGCTGTTTTTTCTTAGCAGTAGAAATAGAGTATTTCTCTACTTAGAATAAGCGTTATAAGCTTCTAGTAGCAAAAAATCAACTATTTTCTTCTAAAATACGCTTATTTGTTTTCTTAGAGCTTTTTTCTAGGTCTAAATTAACTACTCAAATAGCTTTTTTAGAGACCTTAGCAGGGCGGCCTAATTTAGGCTAATAAAGAGGTAAAAAAGTATTTCTTTTCTTTTTAATACGTTATATAGTATTGTAAATAGATTTAGAAGGCTTTTTAAGTATAGTACTAATAGCACTAATAGAATTTTGTTATAAAGATAAAGAGTAAACTTCTTTTTCAAACTTTAAAAGTTTGATAGACATAAAGAAATAATAAAGAGGAGAAAATCTTAGGTTAGAAAGAGATTATTATATAGACTAACTCTAAAAAAAGCTTATATAATTTTAGCGCCTTTTTTTAGCGTCTTTTTATTTACTTTCTAACTTAAAAAATAATAATATTATTAACTAACATTAACAATTTGCTAATGTAATACATATATAAGCTTGTACTACATAATTTCTTTTTAGATATTTTTATACGTTCAATAATAAGTTGTAACTAGAATAAGAAAGACTTTTTTTTGCCTCTTGTTAAAGCCTTTTACCACCTACTAGATGCCTACTAAGCAATATTACTAGTATTCTTACTTAAAGTAGAAGTTATGCGCTTTTTAAAACACTAAAAATTATAGTCCTAGCTTATCTAGTTATTTAGTTATATATCTTTAAAGCAGATAATTTTTAAAATTACTCTTTCTTTTTGTCAACCCTCTTGTTACACGGGGTTGGTCTACACTTGTCTAGACTTAGTCTGTGTTAGGGCGAGGCTGATGTATGCAGTCGTCCGTAAGGTATTATAGAAATAATTTAAATAAAAAGAGTTATTAATATTAACTAAAAGTAAGCAATACTAATTTTATAAAAAATAGAATAACTAGTTAATAATCTGTGTAAGAGATAAAATATTTAAGTTAACTATAATAAGTGTAATAATAAGATTTATTACATTCTTATACTTATTACCTTTGTCCTATACTATTACTGCTATCTCTTAAATACTGCCCTTTATAAGATAGTTGTAATAGCAGCTATCTCTTGTTCTTATAACATCTCTTCTTTAGCAGGATAGTCCTTCTTAGTAAGATAGTTATTACATAATTAGCGCCCTACGTAGATTATTACTTTTTAATATTATAGCTAGTTAACTTTTAACCCTTACTTGTACGTTAAAAAGAGAATTCTTCTTATTACTTATAATATTATCTCCTCTTTTAGGCGTATTATCTTAATAATTTAAAATATTATTTTCTTATGCTACATATTAAATTACTAGCTGCATATAAAGTCTTAGTATACTTATTATATTATACGCTTATTTCTTTTTACGCCTTCCTAACTATGCTTAAAGTCTAATTATCTTATTATAACTATTTATAGAACTTAACTACTAAGTACTATACTTACGCTAATTAAGTAAAAAAATAAAGCTTTAAAATAATATTTTGCTATAGGCGCTGTAAAAAAAAAACTTTTATTATTTTATTAATACTGCAACTAGCTGTTGCGCTAGTTATATTTTTATAAAAGTAAAGTGTAGTTTTTTTATTTTTAAAAAAAAGTAAGAAAAAGTTTAAGCTAATAAGTATAAAAAGAAGTTAGAAATTACGCGTGTAAAAGAGCTTTAAGCTTTTATAATGATAAAGACTGCTTATTCTTACTATAAGCTCTTAGAGGTTAAGGCGCAAAAGCATTTATATACTAATTAAGATTTTATAATTCTAAATTTTTAAAATTATATAAAAAAGTAAGCTAAGGAAAACTTTACTTTTAGTATAGACTTTATAATAACTAAACTATTACTACTTAAATTATCAACTAACTTAAGCTAGTTATAATTTAATACTTTTTTGAATTTTTTTTCTAATTACTTTTTTTCTTTTAAAGACTTAGTTTTTTCTTTTTTAGATATTTTTTATAGTACTTAAGTACTTATAACTTATAGTTTATTAAATTTTTCTTTAATTTATAAGTATTTTAGCTTTTTAGCTATTCTTGCTACTTAACTTAGTATTTTTACTAACAACTAATTTTTTAAAAGTTTTTAATTTTTTTAACCTTATACTTATTGTCTTTAAGCTTTATATTAGTAGCTAGCTTAGTATCTAAAAGTGCTTTTTCTAAAAGTTTTTTATAAAAAATAAGGTAAATATATATACTTAGTAGTAATTAGAGTTTATAGTTTATATTATTTTTTTTTTTAAAATTTTAAATAGTTCTACTTAAAAGTTGTTTAGTTTTCTACTTAGCTGCTTAGTTTTTAAGTTCTATTATAATAGAAAAACTTTTTTTTTTAAAAAATTTAGTTTTTCAATCTTTTGCTTATTAGCTACTTTAGCTATTATAAAGTTTTTATCAGCTATATTCTTATTTAGTTCTTTATATAGCTCTTATATTAAGTAGGCTTTATTATTTACGCCTACTACAATACTCTTAATATTCTTTAGATTTTTATAAATAGCTAGCTTATATTTAAAGTTTGCGTAGTATAGTAGGTACTTTATAGTTACTAACTTTATGCTATTTTAAGCTAATTTTACTATTAGTAAAAGTTTAACTTAGTTGTTTTATAGCTTATTAGCATATATTTATAAATACTATTTTAGTATCTAGTTTATTTATTCTGTTTAGCTATTTATTTTAAGGTAAAAGCTAGTTAATAGCTTTTTTTTTACGCCTTATTTTGCTAGAAATATATTCTAATACTTAAATATAAATAGTTTATTATAATTAGTAGTAAACCTTTTAAGTATTTTATACTTTAATACTAGTACTTTTATAACTTTATACGCGTAGCTTTTTACTATAATAGCCTTTTTTATAAGTATAAACTTTGCTACCTTAGTTAATTAATTTATAATTACTAAAATAGTATTGTAAAGTTAAGCTAATTTTAGTTTTAATAATTTTAGAAGCTTTACTATGAAGTTTATTATTATACCACTTTATAGTTTTGTTAGTAGCTATAAAAGTTCTAATAAGCTATAAAGCTTATATTTTTTAAGCTTATTTTAGTAATAAGCTAAATAGTTACTTAAAATATTTAACATTTTTGCTTACAAGCGTAGTATTATAAATACTTTAGCTAGTTGCTTAACTATTTCTTTAATTACTAAATATCTATATTTTAAGAACTTATAAAGTTTCTTAATAAGACTTAATTTTATATATAAAAGTATATATATTTAATTTCTTTAAACTATATTTTAGTACTTTTATTTATCTTGTAGTAGTTTAAGGTATTAAAGGTGGTGGTTGTTGTTGTAGTTAAAATAGGTTTTCTAAAAAAGTGAAAAGCAGCTGCCCTCTACTAATTAGTCGCAAAAGTTGAAAAAAGATTGTGTATAGTTAACAAAATTTAAACAGTAAGTAAATAAAGTCTACGCGCTAAGCGCTTAGAGGAGAAAAGCTTAGACTACTAAGCAAAATTAGGGTTAAAAAATTTGCTATAAGTACTAAAAAACAACACTAATTAAAACGTGTTTAAT
The DNA here is from genome assembly GCA_009289805.1 of Alternaria gansuensis. NCBI lineage: Eukaryota > Fungi > Ascomycota > Dothideomycetes > Pleosporales > Pleosporaceae > Alternaria > Alternaria gansuensis. The sequence goes on along the minus strand of WBOK01000267.1, from coordinate 38,163 downwards.
AGTAATTGCTAGCCTATAGCTAGCAACAAGATTGCAATAGAAGTAGAGGAGGTAGAGGAGGTAGAGGAGGGTAAAGACACGTACGTTACTGCAGCAGGAGCCTGCAATACTTTATAAAAGCTCTCTGTCTACTACTTTTTACTTTTAAAATTTCTTATACTATACAGTACTACATACAAACAACTTGCATATAAATAATATAATACTTAGACTATTTTTCTCTCTATTTAATATAAAAACTAATAGCTTACATTAAGTAAAGTTAAACCTTACTAAGTTACTATATAAAAAGCTATAGTAGTAAATTACAAAGCCTGCGTTTACCTTTGTTAAGCAGCTTCTCTAGTTAGTTAAAGAGAAGCTGTTAGCAGTAGCTCTTATAGTAATTAAGTAAACGCAGAAGTTAAATTTTATTATTTATTAATACTTTATTAATGCGTTTAGTATTATAGATATTAAGGTTACAATAGAGGTTGTAAAAGGCTTATTTAGTAGCAAGTCTATTAAATATATTACGCATGTTAATAGTTTAAGTGCAGTAATAGTATATTATTTTACTAATCTTTTCCTACGTAAATGTAACTTAAGTAAAAAGACCTTATAGTAGCTTTATAAGAAGCAAGAGCGTGTTAAAACAGCTATTAAGTAGCTAAAATAAACTAATAAGTAAGAGAATTTTGTAAATTGCCTCTAGAAATAAAAGAGCTGTACTTAAATAGTAACACTATTGTTGTATATTTACATTTAAGTATAGGCGCATGCTAGAAACGCTGCAACTGTAAACACTACTAAAATAGCAACAGAGACAACAGAAGTTGCAGTTATTAGTAAATAGTTATTAGTTAAGACAGTTAGTTAAAGGGATATTGCGTATCTTTGTTTCTATCTAAACATGCGACACACTAATTACGTGCTAGCAATGCTAAACAAGGGGGCATAAGCCCAGATACCTATTGTTAGCAATAAATTATTTTTTACTAAAAAGGTGTCTACAAAATATGTAGTTACATTAAAAGGTTGTCTTAAAAGGCCGAAGCTAGTAGTAGTTTATTAAAGCTGTTTTCTTTAGGCTTAAACTACTAGTTAGCTACTTTTTACTACTACTACTATTATAGTGTTTTTACCTGCTTAGCTAACTTAGCTACTTTAGCTAGTTCTAGCTAATTATAATATAAACTACAATTTAGCATCTTTCTAAATATAGCATTATATTGTTTTTTATAACTTTTTTTATGTAAGTTAAATTTTCTACTTAGAGCATTTACTGCTCTATTAAGTGTTTTAGCGCAGTATATTATCTTAAAGTTAAACTAAGCTAATATTTTAGCTTATTAAACTTGTTATTAATTAAGTTTCTTTATTATTATAAACTTTGCTAAGTTCTAGTAATTAGTAAAAACTTTAATTTAGTATAGTAGTTTTAATAAATAAACTTCTTACTATTTAAAGAAATTAACTACTTTTAGTAGCTTCTTATTATAAATGTTAAAATTAAGTTCTACTTTATACAACTTTTTTAAATAGTAGAATACTAATCTGTCTTTTTTATCTAAGCACTACAATAATAATATAGCTCTAAGTATATAATTTAACGTAATAGTTTTAACTTACATTTTTTATTTTAAGTTATATATCTCTAGTACAAGTGCTTTATAAAATATTTATTTAATTTTATTAAAAACTTTTTTTATTTTTTTATTTTAAGTAAGTTTTTCTTTTTTTTATAATTCTTAAGAGAGGTATAGTAATCTTTAAGTAATTTTTAATAAACTTCTAATAGTAGTTAGCAAATCCTAAAAAAAATTACACGTTTTTAACTATTTTAAGTGTTAGCTATTTTTATTTAGCTATAATCTTTTTTAAATTTATTTTTACTCTTTTTATAAATATTATAAAACTTAAGAATTTTATTTTCTTAATATAGAATTTGCACTTCTTTAGCTATAAGTACAGCTTATAATTTTTTAAGCTTTTTAAGTATTTTTTAAATATGCTTAATATATTTTTTAAGCATTCCTTTAAAGTATACTAGTATATTATCTAAGTAAGCTATAATAAAGATTTTAAAGTATTTGTAAAGTATATTCTTAATAACTAATTAAAAAGTTGCTAGTGCGTTTATTAATCTAAAAAGCATAACTATATATTTAAATAGTCTATATTTTATTTTTAATACTATTATTTACTTATAACCTTCTTTAATCCTAATTTAGTAAAATCTTTTTTAAATATTAAATTTTGTAAACTACTTAGCTTTTTAGAGTTAATTTATAAGCTTTATTATTAGTAGTAAAAAATATTAGTTCTTTGATATTATGCTATATAACATTTTAAAGTTAATACATAGTTGCTACTTTTTATTAAGCTTTTTTACAAATAAGATAAGTAAAGCTATTAAGCTTAATTTATATTAAATAAATTCTTTTTTTAAATTTTTTTAGATATAATCTCTTAGCTTAGTATCATACTTAAGCAATATTAAGTACATTAGTTTTAAGCTTAGCTTAACTTTATTATTTAAAATAATCTTATAATTTTAATTTTAATAGTCTACTAGCTCTGTAGCCTTATTCTTTTTAAAAAGTTCCCTAAACTTGTTAGTATAATACTTTTTTAGTATTCTTAGTAGTAAGAGTTTTTTTTTATATTTATAACTTGCTTTATTTAAATAACTTTTATTTTCTAAAAGTCTTTTATATAAATTTTTTAATTTTATATAGTAAGATCTTGCTAAATCTTTTATTGTAAGTTAAGCTTTAATTTATTAAGTATATTTTTTTACATACTTTAGTAACTTTATATATAAGTTCTTTTCTAAGTATTATTTTTATTTATTAGTTAATAACAGAATTATAAGTATTTAGCTAGTTATAACTAATTAACATATCTAATCTTCTTAAATTTATAATGTTAAAATTTATCTAGCACTTTATGCCTGCTATCTATAGCTTTGTTAATTTAGTTTTTAACTATATTATACTATTTTAATATCTTATAAGTTTCTTATTAGCTAGTACTATTAAAATTAGTTTTTTTTTCAATCTAGTATAGTATGTTGTGTTTCTCTACTACTTATAAAAAAGTTATTATTTATATAGCTTTACTATCTATAAGCGCTTGCATATTCTAACTATATATAAATATAGTTATAAGCAACTACTTTACTTAACTATTAGTATTTTATACTTTCTTTAAAGTTGTCTTAGGTATACTTTTACTAGTATAACTTTATTTTTAGTAGCATTTTAGTTTTTTACTTACTTACTATTTCTTTTTCTAAAAAAGTAGCCTATACTATACTTAGTGCTATAGTATTTTAAGTAACTATTATTATAATAAAAGCTCTAATAAAAGTTTTAATAAAGTATTTCTTACTTTAAAGCTTATTTTTTTAGCTTTAGCTTTTTTACTTTATAAATTAGGCAGTCTACTACTTTATAAATATTTAATAATAAAGTAGTATAGTAGTAGTTGTTTACCTATTATACTTTTTTAAGTTATTCTTAATAGAAGTTATATCTATCCTTGTATTACGTTTATAAAAGTTAATAGTAAATTTCTACTTTTTTAAGTTTATAAAAGTAACACTTGTCTACTAAGCACTTGTCTACTTATAAGTTTAAGTAGCAGCACTAGTCTTAGTTAGTTTTATACTTTTTTCTATTTTTTTTATAAAACTTATTTATAACAGTAAGTAGATAAGGTCTACGCGCTAGGCGCTTAGAGCAGAAAAGCTTAGACTACTAAGCAAAATTAGAGTTAAAAAATTTGCTATAGGTACTAAAAAATAACACTAATTAAAACGTGTTTAATAGCAATTGCTAGCCTATAGCTAGCAACAAGATTGCAATAGAAGTAGAGGAGGTAGAGGAGGTAGAGGAGGGTAAAGACACGTACGTTACTGCAGCAGGAGCCTATAATACTTTATAAAAGCTTCTTGCCTGCTGCTTCTTACCTTTAAAATTTCTTATACTACATAGTACTGCATACAAACAACTTGTATATAAACAATACAATACTTAAACTATTTTTCTTTCTATTTAACACAAAGACTAATAGCTTATATTAAGTAAAGTTAAACCTTACTAAGTTACTATATAAGAAGCTATAGTAGTAGATTACAAAGTCTGCGTTTACTTTTATTAAGCAGCCTCTCTAGTTAGTTAAAAAAGAGCTATTAGCGGTAGCTCCTATAGTAATTAGGTAAATATAGAAGTTAAATTCTATTATTTATTAACACCTTATTAATGCGTCTAGTATTATAGATATTAAAGTTATAATAAAGGTTGTAAAAAGCTTATTTAGTAGCAAGTCTATTAAATACGTTATGCATATTAATAGTCTAAGTGTAGTAATAGTGTGTTATTTTACTAATCTCCTCCTGCGCGAATACAACCTTAGTAGAGAGACCTTACAGTAGCTTTATAAGGAGCAAGAGCGTGTTAAAACAGCTATTAAGTAGCTAGAATAAACTAATAAGCAGGAGAATTTTGTAAGTTGCCTTTAAAAATAAGAGAGCTGTACTTAAATAGTAACGCTGTTATTATATATTTACATCTAAGTATAGGCGTATACTAGAAACGCCGCAACTGCAACACTGCTAAAATAGCAATAAAGACAATAGAAGTTGCAGTTAGTAGTAAATAGTTATTAGTTAAAATAGTTAGTTAAAGAGATATTACGCATCTTTGTTTCTGTCCTGTTGTTAGCAATAAATCTTTTTTTACTAAAAAGGTGTCTACAAAATGTGTGGTCACATCAAAAGGTTGTCTTAAAAGGCCAAAGCTATTATAAAACTTATAATTAAGCTTGCAGTTATACTAATATAACTTTTTATATTCTTTAGTACTTTTTACTTTTTTAGCTTTTTAGTTCTTAGCTTTAGCTACTAAATTATTAAAATAAAGTTGTAAGTATATTACTTAATACTTTACTTTTTTAGTATTCTTACTAGTAATAAATCTTTTCTCTTAAATTATATCTTTATTAGTATAGTATGTTATTATTCTATATACTTAATATTAGTTCTTAGTTAATTATTTTGGTATAACTTTATTTTTAACTTTCTAATTTATTAGCTTAAGTTTACTTAGAGTAAGAACTTTATTTTTTAGTTTTTATTATAGTATAATCTTACAGCTGTTTATTAAGCATACCTCTTTATAGAAGTTTAAGTTACTTAAGTTATTATTTAGTTCTATTTAAACTAGGTATAGCATATTTTATTTAATTATTTTAATTTTAATAGCTACCTGTTTAACTAGTTTTTCTTTATAGTTTTAGGTAAAGTGTCTAACTTTGCTATATTAAAAACATACTTTATTATTATAACGCTTTTAGTATTTTGTCTTAAAAAGGCTATTTTGCTTTCTTTTTTTAATATTTTTATTTATAGTTTTTTTTTATACTTTACTAGTTATAATAGTATTACTATTTTTATTATACTTACTACGTTGCCTTCTTGTGTTAGCTAGACTAAAATAAAAGTATTTTTTTTAATTATATTTTTCCTAGAGCTTGTTGTTAATGCGCGTAGCTAGCTTAACTAGCGTATATAGTGTATTTAGCTTATTATAGTATATAAAGCTATTTTTAAAATTTTTTTTTAGGCCTGCTTTAAATACTATTTTAAGTACTTTATTATTTTAATTAATTTATACTTATAGCTGCTTAAATTCTACTTTATATACTAATACTAACGTAGTCTACTTAAGGCAAGTAATCTTCTTTTTAGCCTAGTTCTTAACATCTACCTTTTTAAAAATATCTTTTATTTTTTATTTAAACTTTATTTAACTTACAAATAAGGCTTATATTTCTACTTTAACTTTTTTGTAATATTTTATATTTAGTAAGCAGTTATTTATTTAAAGTTATACTAAGCTAAAAGCTTTGTTATTTATATATATACTTACTATAAGAATTTTTTTTTTAATTAGTAAAAACTTTATTATACTTATAGTATAAATTAGTATAAGTAAAAAATATTTATAATTTCTTTTACTTTTTTTATACTTTTTAAGTAGTACTATTTTAAGTTTTTTTATAGTGATAAGTTGTTTACTTAAAGTAGCTATTAGCTTACTTAAAAGCTAATTAATTATATTTATTATAAAAGCTACGTGCTATACTTAAATATAAGCTTATTACTTAAAATTTCTAATTTTTTAAGTACTAAAGTTGTCTTCAGTGTTAAAGTTAATTATATTAAGCATTTTATTATTTTCTAATATTAGTTAATTTAGCGTAAAAAGTTTTAAACTTTAAGCTCTATTATTTTAAATAACTTTTTAAAATACTATTATAAATTTTAATTAGGCAACTTATTAGTTAAATTGTTTATTAAAATTCTAAAATAGTTAAAGTATTATATAGAGTTAGTTTACACTTATCTAGACTTAGTCTATATTAAGGCGAGGCTAATACATGCAGTAGTCTGTAAAAAATTATAAAAATAATTTAAGTAAAAAAGAGTTATTAATATAAACTAAAAGTAAGTAATGTTAACTTTATAAAAAATAAAATAACTAGTTAACAGTTTGTGTAAGAGATAAACTATTTAAGTTAACTATAATAAGTATAATAATAAAATTTATTATATTCTTATACTTATTACTTTTGTTTTATACTATTACTACTATCTCTTAAGTACTACCCTCTGTAGAATAGTTGTAATAGCGGCTATCCCTTGTCCTTATAACATCCCTCCCTTGGCGGGATGGTCCTTCTTGGCGGGATGGTTAACACGTGATCGGCGCCCCGCGCAGATCATTACCTTCTGACGTTGTGGCTAGTTGACCTTCAACCCTTACTCGTACGTCAAGGAGAGAATCCTTCCTGTTACTTGTAACACCTATGTTTCTAATACTATAAGTTAGAAATAGTATCTTTTAGCCTATTTAAGTTTTTTATCTTTATGGTTAAAAAGTTTATATTTGTATGCAAAGTAGATATTTCTATAAATAAAGCTAACTAAGCTTAAGTAAAATTCTAGATTAATAGACCTATATTTCTAGACTATTAGCCTTTAAGACTTTAAAAAAAGGGTTAATATTTAAGAAAGTTATAGTTATTTTAATATCAGAAATTTGCTGAAATTACTGTGTAAAAGTGGCTCGTTGGGTGGTGCTGGCTCGTTGGCCCGTCTACCTCGGTAGTGTTCGTGCGCGCAATGCTTGTTTTAGCGCATTGCTTACCCTAACAACTTGAAGGTCCTTATAGAAGAAGGCTAGTCTTTATAGGTGCATTAAAGTGGTGTAGTATAGTAAATGTATTATTATTCTCAAGTAGTAAGAAGTAGCTACCCTCTACTATTAGTTGCAAAAGTTGGGGAAAAAATTGTTTGCAAGCGACGAGATTTAAACAGTAAGTAGATAAGGTCTACCGAGGTTGACGGCGTAACGCGCATGATCGCGTAACGCTTACCCCCACCAAAACAACACCATCTTTCAACATCTAATCTATTTTTAAGGTGTTAAAGGTGGTAGTTGTTGTTGTAGTAGTCAAAATAGAGTTTCCAAAAAAAGGGAAAAGCAGCTACCCTCTACTAATTAGTCGCAAAAGTAAAAAAAAAATTGTGTGTAGTTAACAAGATTAAAACGGTGGATAGATAAAGTCTACGCGCTAAACAATTAGAGCAGAAAAGCTTAGACTACTAAGCAAAAATTAGGGTTAAAAAAATTTGCCAAAGGTACTAAAAAACGACACTAATTAAAACGTGTTTAACAGTAATTACTAGCTTATAGCTAGCAACAAGATTGCAATAAAGATAGAGAAGGAGGGTAAGAATATATACGTTACTACAGTAGGAGCCTGTAATACTTCTTTATAAAAGCTTCTTACCTGCTGCTTTTTACTTTTAGGATTTCTAACACTACATAGTACTATATATAAATAACTTATATACAAATAATATAATACCTAAACTATTTTTTTCTCTTTTTAACATAAAAACTAATAGCTTATATTAAGTAAAGTTAGACTTTGCTAAGTTACTATACTAGAAGCTATAGTAGTAGATTACAAAGCTAGTGTTTACTATTATTAAGTAGCTACTTTTGTTAGTTAAAAAAAAGCTAGTAGTAATAGTCTTTATAGTAGTTAAGTTAGTATAGAGGTTAGAATATAACTATAGTTAAGATATCTTTAATATATCTAGTGTTATAAATATTAAGGTTACAATAAAGACTATAAAATGCTAGTTTAGCTAGTACACTATATACACTACGCATATTAATAGTTTAGGTATAGTAAAAGTATATCATTTTAGTAATCTCTTCTTGCGCAAATGCAACTTTAGTAAAGAAACTTAAAAGTAGCTTTACAAAAAGCAAAGGCGTATTAAAACAGCTATTAAGTAGCTAAGATAAACTAATAAGCAGGAGGATTTTATAAGTTGCCTTTAGAAATAAGAGAGCTATATATAGATAGTAATACTGTTGTTGTTTATTTACATTTAAGAATAGGCACCAAACGCCGCAACCGCAACACTGCTAGGATAGCAATAGAAATAGTTAGCAGTAAATAGTTAGCAGTAAATAGTTAGCAGTAAATAGTTAGCAGTAAATAGTTATTAGTTAAGAGAGTTAGTTAGAGAGATATCGCGCATCTTTATTTCTATCTGAACATGCTGGAGCGACACACCAATTGCGTGCCGGCAATACTAAACAAGAGAGCGTAAGCTTGGATACCTGTTGTTAGCAATAAATCTTTTTTTACCAAAATGATGTCTACAAAATGTATGGTCACATCAAAAGGTTGTCTCAAAAGGCTGAAGCTATTTAACATCTAATAACTCCACTAATATAGATCTAATCTAGGAAGCAATTAATAAAATTAATTCACGCGTACTAGGCGCGTCTTTCTTATATACAAAGCTTATAAGAAAATGTAGTATAGTACAACTAATACGTTTTTAAAAACACTAAGGTATTTTAACTTTACATAACCTTAAGGCTAAAAATTAATAAGCTCTTTATCTATAATAAGAGCTAGAGCTTGTATAGTATATTAAAAGCTTACTAGGCAAAGCCTTCTATTTACATAAGCTATAATACAAAAATTTGCCTTATAAATTATAAGAAGAGAGGTTCAAGTACACTAAGTTAATTACTTTGTCTACTAGCACCCTACTAAAATTATTTTAAAATAAAAAACAAGTATAAATAATAATTGCTATAAAGCTAATTGTTGAAAAAAGTATAGCCTATACTTTAATCTCCTACTCAAGAAAGTTAAGTAGTACTATATTAAAGCGCGTTATATATATAATATAAATCAAAAAAGTTTTCTTTTTAGTATCTTAAAAAAATTAAAAAAGCTCTTAAGTAAGCCTTTATATAAGCGAAAAAAAGAGAAAGTACTATTTAAAATAGCTTGTAAGACAAAATAACACTCCTAGCTTATAACTATACTAATAAATTTTACCTAGCGCCTACTTTTATACAGTGGGGTGACAAAAAAAAAAGAAATCAAAAAAGTTATAGTTTTCAAAGCTTTATATTTCAATAGCTAGAAGGGCTATACTAAAAGGAGTTAGTGATTTGGAAAGCCAAGAACCTCCTTTTCAAGATAGGTTGCTTAGTAAGCTGCTTAGTTAGCACAATTGCGCCTGTAATCTCGCTTCAAATATGGTAAAAAAAGCAAAAATAGATTTCGGCATATCTTTTTTGTGAACGTATAAAAAGGGCTAGAAAAATTAGTTTAATCAGCTTACGTAAGCATAATGCAAGCAAGTTTTAGAGTAATATTTCTTGTTCCCTTATAGTTTAATAAAAAGATGAAAAAATAGGGGTTGCTTACGTAAGCACCTATTACGTAATAACTTAATAAGAATATACTATATTTACTCTTCTTGTTTATCCTAAATTTCTATCTTTATATTATCTCCTCTATGGCTAATTTACACAACAAATCTATCTCTTCTATTAGTAATATACTAGAAAAGCCTTCTAAAAGTATTTACAATACTCTTTATTAAATTAAACCAAAATAAGGCTCTTTTACTTATAATTAGCTCTAAGTAAAGTCGTCTTTCTAAGATCTTAAAAAAAGCAAAAAGAGTGCTTAATAGAGACCTTATAAGAAGCCTTAAAAACACAATTTAACATTTTTTGAAAGAAAATAGTATAAATCTTTTAATTAGAAGCACACAAGGCTTTTTTAAAAAGAAGAACTATTCTATTTATATTTTTTAAAAAAAGACGCCTTTAGACACTAAAAAAGCTTATAATTATTATATTTACGCTAAGCAAATACTTAAAAGCATTAAAAATATAAACTTTTATAAAGTTTTACTTCAAGACAAGTCTGCTATTAAGCGTAAGCATAGTGCTAGGACGGAATACTATTAAACAAAGCATAAAAATAGAATAGAAAAGAAAATTGTTTCTACAATAAATATAAGTAAGTTCTAAGAAACTCTAAATATTAAAATATAAACTATATTATTTTTATAATATTTTTGTTATTTTAATCTATTTTTAGAATACTTACTAATCTAGTTATAGGTTAAGATATTCCTATTTAAGTTTAGGGTGCAATTTGGATAAATAGAAGTTCTAAACTAGTAGTAATTAAAAGCCTTTTGATTACTACTTCTTTTAGGAATTTAAACTATATTAAAAAGATTCTAATTCTTATAATAAAACCTGCGATAAAAAAAAGTAAGTTATATATACTTTATTTTTCTATTTAGAGGCTTATTACTTTATATTTAAATTATAAAGTTAGAGTCTTTTTCTATATATTAAAGCACTTTACTAACTTCTAAATAGGCTAGAAGTTTTAGCAGAATAACGCTAAGATTTATAAAACTCTAGAAGTTTTATTTTAGTTTTCTAGAAATAAGATATTACTTTTTAAGTATCCTGCCTATAGTTCTAATCTAAATGTTATAGAAAACGTGTAGGCTTTGCTAAAAAACGCTTTAGCTAAAAGGCGTATTGCTTCTTTAAGTATAGAAAATAATAAAAGAAGTATAGCAGCCTTTAAGGCTACTATAAAAGAGGAATAATATTAATTACCTTAAAAGGCAATTAATAATTATACTTTATTATTACTAAGGCGTTATTTGCAAGTAAAAGAAGCTAAGGGCTAGTACACTAAGTATTAGTACGCTATTGTAGTCATTTATTAAGAAAAAACTTAAAAAATAAGCTCTCTATTATTATCTAACAGTTAATTTTTCAATTACCTTTAAACTTATACTAGAATAAGATTAGCCTGTGATATCTATTATATGTAAATTATAGCGATTCTTACACACTTAAAAAAAGTTTTATTATAATATATTTTTAAGTTTTTGAACCTGTAATTTCACTGCGAAGATTGAGAGCAAACATGCTAACTAAGCAACTTACTAAGCAGCCTATCATAAAGAAGAGGTTCTTGGCTTTCCAAACCACTAACTCCTTCTAGTATAGCCCTTTTAGTCATAGAAATATCAAGCTTTGAAAATAATAACTTTTTGGATTTCTTTTTTTTGTCACCCCTCTGTATATTAATTAACCTTAGAAGTATTACAAGACATCTAGTTATAAGTTCTTAATATTCGAACTTATTAAGTCTAAATTACTTTATTACTTTCTAGCTAGAAAAATTATAATACTAGTCTTATATAGCTTAAATAGGTGTTTTATGACTATACTAAAGTAAAAGCTTAATCTTCTTATTAACTATTTACTTTAGATAGCTATAGATTTTACTTTACTAGAAATTTCATTAAGTATTATAATTAGAACAACAGTCTTATTATAGTCTATTTTTATTTATCTACCTTTTATAGTATAGCCTCTTAATATTACTCTATTTAAGCCTTTCTTATTAGCTTACTAAGCTAAGATATCTGATTTTTAGAAAAAAACTAAAGATTTACCTCAATAAGCAAGAGAGGTTTCTTACCTTTTTTTTACTAAGCCTAGCAGGCTTTTCTTTTTAAAGAAATAATAATTTTTAAGGCTTTTAAGGCTTTTAAGGCTACAGGCCTTTTATTTTTAATTCTAAAGTTTGTAAAAATCGTACTAAGAGAATCTAAGAGTTGGTTCTTAGAGACTAAGTGAGTACAATAGACAGGGGATGTAATAGCACGATTAGTAGATTAATGTAATTTCACGAAAGTTTAAGAAATTAAGTATAATCCTTAGATTAAATACTAGAGTCTTGTACAAAGTTAAACACAATAAGCTAAAAAGGCTTATTGCCTAGTACTATATACTAATAAGTGTAGGTCTTGCTTTCGCAATCTTGTTGCCAGCCATAGGCTAGCAATCGCCGTTGAACACGTTTCAATTGGTGTCTTTTTTGGTACCTTCAGCAAATTTTTTGACCCTGATTTCGCTCAGTGGTCTGAGCTTTTCTGCTCCGAGCGCTTAGCGCGTGGACCTCATCCTTAGTAGAGGGCAGCTGCTTTTCACTTTTTTGGAAAACCTATTTTGACTACAACAACAACCACCACCTTTGATACCTTAAAAATAAAGTAGGTCTTGCTTAGTATGCTTAGTCGTGCCAAGGTTACTAAGCACTAAGCAGTCCTGCAACATAATTAGTGTGCTTAGCCGCGCCAAGAGTACTAAGCACTAAGCAGTTACGTGATTGTTGCCTGTTGCCGGGCTCTTGTTTGAATGTGCCGGTGCCTCGTGAAGATCCCTTTACGAGTTCTGGTATTGGATCGTAACAAACTTATATTAAGAAGATTTAGTATTAAAGGCTTTTTAAGTAGTAGTAGTAAGTCTTTAAGCTTAAGTACTTTAAACTAGAGAAAAGTTAAACGCCTACTACGCAAGATAGTAAAAGATTAAAGTAATAAATAAGCTTAAATACTAAGCTAAGTTTATTACTACTTTGTAACATAAAAAACTCTTTTTAAGTATAAGATTAAAGGCCTACGCAAGGCTTCAACTAATAAAAAAACACATAAAAAATAAAGTAAGCCTTTTCTACTCTAAAACTGTCACGGATGGTTGTGTTATAGCTAGTTCCGCCAAATTCGCTTATTATTAGCTTCCCCACGGGTAATTGTGCTTATAAGCTGCTCTTTACCTGCAAGGAGACCTGCAGGTATTATTGCTTAAAATATACACACGTTATTTTTTTAGAGCTAACTCTTACTATCTTCTATAGTGTAAAGCAAGTACTATTGCCTAAAGCTACTCCTTATAGAATAATACCTCCTCTATAAGCTAATAGTCTAAAAATAGCTTCTTTAACGCGATCTAATACTTAAGGCAATTAGGGAAGCTAAAGCTCTACTGCCTTTAAACTTTCTAACTTTTCTTAAACCTTGTTAAGGTCTGCTACACTTAAAAAGCTTAAAAAGTATACTTAAAGCGCACTAGTAATGCTTAAAAAGCGCATTAACGCTATAGAAAAGTAATGTAATAAATTTTAATTCTTATAATAATTATAAGAGTTAAGAAAAAAAAGTAGTATAACTAAAAGAAGTTAAATAAAAAGAAATTCTAAATATACTAATAGTACTATCTATATTATCTTATACGCAGAACGCACTTAAAGTACTATATACTATATATATATAGCGCGCTTTAAAACCTAAAGACCTAGCTAAATACTAAAGTAAAACTTTTAAAAAATATTATAAGTTTACCTATTTTTATAAAATAGCGTTTTAGCTCCTACTTCAAAAATTTAAAAAAGATAGTAATAAAGTAATTTAAGTAATATAATATTTTAAAGTAAACATTTAAAAGCTTTAGTATACTTATTATAAGTGTTTTTTTAAAGTAAAGAAAAAAGTACTAACTTAAAACTACTTTAAGTAATATATACTTAACTTACTTTTAAACGTTATAAACTATAGCTTTAAAGTAGTAATTGCGCATACATATACTATATAGTAAAAAAACTAAACTATTAAATTACTCATAACTTAATTTAATTATTTTAAAAATTAACTTTTAATATATACCAAGGTATAAAGGGTCTAGTACCTATTTATACAACTAAGGCCTAAACTATAGTATATAATTATTAACTACTATTAGATTTTTATAACTAGGAAAGACTTTATTACGCTTAAGTTTATACTTAAATTAAACTTGCGTAGAGCACTTAGTACATTTAATTAGCTTAACTAAAATACTTTTATAAAAAGAAAAAAAAACCTTTTTATAGCTACTATACTCAACGCACTTAAAAAGTGTAAAAATAGTAATAATATTATATACTTTAAGTGCTAAAAGAAAGAACACTACGCTAACAAGTGCTAAAGCAGCAACTTTAATAAAGTTTTAGTTAATATAAACTGAATAAAAAAAGTTAAGCTTTACTGTAAACTTAAAGTTAGCAAGGTAAGTGCTAATAAATATTTTACTAGAAATATAGCAGGTGTGTTACGCACGTTTAGTACCTAAAGTAAAGAAAAAACTTTAAGTTATTTTAATCTTATAAGTAAATATTAGCTTTATTAGTAAAAATATAGCTATAAAAATAAATTTAAAACTGATTTAAAATATAGAACTTTTCTACCTAAGTTAAATTAGACTTTAAAAGTAGAACATATACATAGTATATAAGCTCTAGCTACGCTTAATAAATAATAATAGCGTAAAGTATATTACAAAAGTTACTGCATATAGAGTAAATAAAAAAAGCATATTACTACTACTTAGCAACTTCTTCTTAAGCTAGAAAGGTATCTATACTAACAATAGATAATAGATGTAGCGTTAGGAATATATAAAAGTAAACATTAACTTAGTAACTACTAAAGTATTTTTAAAAAATGTAAGACTTATAAACTTAAAAACTTACTTTCTAAAATTACTTTAAAGTAATAGCGCAAGTATTAAGCTAAAAGTATTTTATTTTTAAGGTATTAAAGATGGTGGTTGTTGTTGTAGTCAAAATAGGTTTTCTAAAAAAGTAAAAAGCAGCTGCCCTCTACTAATTAGTCGTAAAAGTTAAAAAAAAAATTATGTGTAGTTAACAAAATTTAAATAGTAAGTAGATAAAGCCTACGCGCTAAGCGCTTAAAGCAGAAAAGCTTAGACTACTAAGCAAAATTAGAGTTAAAAAATTTGCTAAAAGTACTAAAAAACAATATTAATTAAAACGTGTTTAATAGCAATTACTAGCCTATAGCTAGTAATAAGATTGTAATAAAGGTAGAGGAGGAAGAAGAAAGTAAGGACACGTACGTTACTATAGCAAGAGCCTATAATACTTTATAAAAGCTCTCTACTTACTACATCTTAATTTTAAAATTTCTTATACTACACAGTACTATATACAAACAACTTATATATAAATAATATAATACTTAAACTATTTTTTTTCTTATTTAATACAAAGACTAATAGCTTATATTAAGTAAAGTTAGACCTTACTAAGATACTATATAAGAAGCTATAGTAGTAGATTACAAAGTCTGCGTTTACTTTTATTAAGCAGCCTCTCTAGTTAGTTAAAAAAGAGCTATTAGCGGTAGCTCCTATAGTAATTAGGTAGACGTAAAAGTTAAATTTTATTATTTATTAATACTTTATTAATACGTCTAGTATTATAGATGTTAAAGTTATAATAGAGGTTGTAAAAGGTTTATTTAGCAGCAAGTTTGTTAAATACTTTACGCATATTAATAGTCTAAGTATAGTAATAGTATATTATTTTACTAATCTTTTTTTTGTATAAATATAACTTTAGTAAAAAGACCTTGTAGTAGCTTTATAAAGAGCAAGAGCGTATTAAAACAGCTATTAAGTAGCTAAAATAAACTAACAAGCAAGAGGATTTTGTAAGTTGCCTCTAGAAATAAGAAAGCTATACTTAGATAGTAACGCTATTATTATATATTTACATCTAAGTATAGGCGCATGCTAGAAACGCCGCGACTGCAACACTACTAAGATAGCAACAAAGATAACAGAAGTTGTAGTTAGTAGTAAATAGTTAGTAGTAAATAGTTATTAGTTTAAAGAGTTAGTTAGAGAGATATTGCGCATTTTTGTTTCTGTCTAAACATGCAACACACTAATTGCGTGCCAGCAATGCTAAACAAGGGGGCATAAGCCCGGATACCTGTTATTAGCAATAAATCTTTTTTTACTAAAAAGGTGTCTACAAAATGTGTGCTCACATCAAAAAGTTGTCTCAAAAGGCCGAAGCCGCTAAAAGTATATATACTAAATATATTTACAGCGTAAGTTTAGCGTATACTTAATATATTACAAAAATATACTAATATTTTTAATAATAATATTGCTAAAACCCTTTTATAATTAAAAAGTTTAGATTACGTAATTTTTATTTAATAAGAAAAAAAAACTTTTTTATAGCTTTTTTATACTTTCTTTTTTTATAAACTTTAAGTACCCTACGTATATATTGAAAAAGTACTAAGAAAAAAAATTTACTATAGTATTAGCCTTATAGGCGCTCTTATACTATTTGTACTAAAGAAAAATAAGACCTTTTGCCTTTGCGTAAATTACTATAGTCTTAACACTATTAAAATAAAAAATTATTGCCTACTCTCTTCAATCAGAGAGACACTAGACTGCTTGTTAAGTATACGCTACTACATAATATTAAATCTTAAAGACGCGTACTATTATCTAAAGATTAAAGTAGGACATAAGTAGAAAGCTACTTTTAAAACATAATATAGACATTTTAAATATTTTATTATATCTTTTAAGCTTACAAATACTCTAGTAAGTCTCTAAGCTTATATTAATAAGGCTTTAAGAGAGCACTTAGATTACATATACATAGTTTATCTAAATAATATTCTTATTTATATTTACAATAATAATATTGCGCTACACTAGTGTACTATACGCGCTATACTTTACTTTTTATAAAAAGTAAAGTCATACGTAATATTTAAAAAGTGCATATTCACTTTAAGCAAAGTTTATTTTCTAAAATCTATTATTATAAAAAGTAGCATTTACGTACATCTAGCGCGTGTTACTACTATTAAGTAGTAGTCTACACCTACTAGCATTAAAGAGCTGCAGTCTTTTCTAGAATATATAAACTTTTATTAGTATTTTATTAAAAACTATACTATAAAAACAGCACTTCTAATAAATATTCTAAAAAGGATATAAGTATTTTACTAGAATAAGACTATACATGCTACTTTTATAAAGCTAAAGTAATACTTTATATATGCGCCTATTCTATGCTACTTTAAAAATACACGCGTAATTTATATTAAGATAAATATTTTTACTTTTATTATTTCAAGTATATTATTTTAACTATTTAAAAATAAAAAGTAATATTTTATTACGTTTTACTTATAAGAACTGCAAAACGCTAAGCTAAACTATAAAGTATATAACTTTAAACTCTTAGCTATTATATAAAGTTTTAAGAAATAGTAACACTATCTAGAAAGTGCTTAACACAATATTTAGGTGTTAATAGATTATAATAACCTATACTTTATACGCGCTATATAAAAGCTAAACTAGCATTAAGCATACTAAGCTTTATACTCAAAAGCTTTTAATTTTAAAGTTAAGTACTGCTTAAGGCATATAAACCTTACAGATAGTCTTTTAAAAAAAGCAAATTATAAATAAAAAAACTTATTATTAACTTAAATACTGCCTACACTGTAGAAAAAACTTCTAGTTAAGGTAGAGTATAGTAGAATAGAAAGTTTTATAACTTAGCCTAGCTAGAAAAGCGCATGTAAAACGCATGTAGCTAATATTTATAAAATAAAGAGTATCCATACTGCTAGTGCTATAGGGTGTACACAATGCGTACTACGCTTACTAGCTAGAGTATTAGTTAGTAGCAAACTTGTAATAGTGAAGTTAAAAGCTTTAATAAATAAACTGCGCTAGTTATAATAAAAAAACGCTTTTGCTTAGCAGTAAGTTATAAACTCTAAGCAAGCAGTATGTACTTAAAATAGTAGTAGTGCATAAGTATAGCACGTTAATAATAAAAAAGTCTTAAAATATAAAGGCAGAATTCATATTCTACTAGAACAAGCTGTTAGGTAAAATCTTTTATTATAAAATTATAACATGCGTATAGTAGGTTATTTTAGTACACATAGAACGCATAAGCTTATTAGCAGGCTATACTACTAGCTAGAGCTAAGCTATAATATTTAAAATACGTAAAGAATTATATAATATGCTAAAAAAGTAAGGTTCTAAGACAAAGTAAATATAGTTAGTTATTACTATTACTAGTTCTTAATAAAAATTTTAAAGAAGTAAGCTTTAATTCTATTATAAAGCTTCTACTAGCAAAGAATAGTTTAAGTTACATATTTAATATTTATTTCATAATTATTAACTGCTTTTTAAAAATAGCAATTTACGTACATATATTAAAAACGTAAAATATAAAACAGTTTATTGAATTTTACATAAAGTATATTAGTTTAAAATACAAAATTTAAAAAGGTATTATATCTAATTGCAGTTTAATCTTTAATTTAGTATTTTAAATAAAAATATGCTACTAATTATAAGTAAAGCGTAGGCTAAGCATAGCCTTCTACTTGTAGACAAATAGGCACACTATATACTAAAACTAAATAATAAAGTAATACTTAAAAACCTTTGCCTTATAAAAATAAAATAATTAAGTATTACTTCTACTAATAGCATAATTCGCATATAATAACTTTATCTACAAATTAATAAAGACAACACTCTTTTATATAGTATATAGTAAGCATTTATTACTTATCTTGCCTCTTAATAATAGCAGGCTAAAAGGAAAAGTACTAAATGCTGTAAATAGAGTATAGCGCATATATAGCGCACGTGTAATAGCAAAAGAACACTTTTTAGTAGTATAAGAATACTAACGCTAATACTCTAATAAAAAACATAAACTAAGAATTTTCTACTAAGAAGACTTAGTTTATTTTAGTATAAAAAATATTAGCTTAGCCTACTAACTTAGTAAGAAGCTTTCTAGCAAGTTTATAAGACTATTATAAGTATAAAGAGTAGTTAAAACGTAAGCTTACTAATTATAACTACTACTTTACTATTATATTTATAATATCTTTTACATTTCTTTACTAAAATAATAAAAATTGTATAGTAGTTAAGAAAATAATACTTAAGTACTAAAAATTAGCTCTAAGAGTAAAAAGATCTAAAAAGTTAAAAAAATATAAGAAAAATAAATAAAAAATAGCTAGCTAAAGTATTAGTTGCAATAAAAAGATTATAGTAAATTATAAAATACCTAAACTTTAATATTATAGTTTAAAAATATAAAAAAACCAATTAAAGAATATAAGTATAAATAAAGATTATTATATTTTAAGTACGCTAAGAAAGTATACTAAATATTATTACCGCCCCTTTAGAGCGCAAGAATGAAGTATCTAAGAAAAATAAAAATTAACTACTTTTACTTATTATTATCAATCTCTTTACTACTACTACCTGTCTTATTATTACTACTACTTCTGGCACTACTGTTTTAATCGCTACCTCCGCCTAAACTGCGCCTAAGCAGCAGCTTATTATTATTACTTAAGCTTTTATTATTGTTATTATTATTACTAGCAGGACTAGTAATCCTAGCTGTATAGCTAGCAATTAACTTAAAAGTAGCTACTATATAGCGCTACTCTACTAAGATCAAGCTTAAAAAATAAAGCAAAGATATTGATTCCTAAGTAAAAACTTTTAAAGAAGTACAAGTATGCGTAGTAACGCAGTAGTAGTTAAATAGCTTAAAGTTAAATTAGCGCTAACAGCGCGCAAGCTTCACGCTAGCAGCAATAATAGTAAAGTTAGTTTTTAAAATTGTAGTATTAGTAACTATAGTATTAAAATAAGTACAAAGTTAATATAAATAATGTCGCATATATTAGCCACGCGCCTTAGCCACGAGGCTCTAGCCACGAGGCTCTAGGCACAAGCGTTAAGGCCTGCGCGGCGCGCGCAGCGCTAAGTGCTGAGCCTTAGAGCCTTCACGCTAAGGCTTAAAGACTTTATGCTAAGTTTAGAAGAAAACATCTAAACTTTACAAAATACTTGCTAGGCTTAGAAAAATTCTTTTAAGCTCTACACTGCTTTTTATAAACTACAATATTATTTTTGTATATAAAGAGCGTCTTAGACGTAAATAGAAAGATAAAATGAAGTATTTAATTTTTTTAAACTACTATTACTAGCTCCTTATTCTTTATACTTATAAGCTTAGCGCTTTAAATTATAGTTTAAATTCTCCTTACATAACTTAAAGTACGCTAGTAGTAGTTTAAACTCTTTAATTTTTTTAAATATACTTCTTAATCTCCTAACTAATTATAGTATAGGAATAGTAAGCAACTTATTATAAATTACTAACTTAGCGCGTCTCTTAAGCTACGTAAGCTAGACTTACTAGTATACTTAGCTAAAGTTTAACGCTAAATTTAAAGAAGTCTAGAAATATATTAACTTAGAGGCTATTATAACTGTTAATATATTAATAGGGCTGCCTTTAAGGCCTTTAGCGCCTATAAAAAACTTTACTAAAAAAAAGCTTAAAGCTTATAATAGAAAGCTTAATATATATTAAGTAAGGTATATAAACTAGGCTGTAAACACGCGCGCTTTATAGTATATATAGAACTAGGTTCATGCAACTATTAATAAGTAGTTACTAGCTCTAATTATAATAAGACCTACTATTAGACTAAGCTAAACAGTTAATAAGCTTATTAAGCAATTAAAGCTTAAACTAGCGCTAATAAATACTATTAATTTAATAGTAATACGCTAGAAGTACTGCATAAGCCTTAAAAAGGCAAAGCTAGAAACTATAAAACTATAAGCTTAGTATAATAAGTAGTAAATAAGCTAACTAAAAGCTAAAAGGCAAAAAATACTTAAAGTAAATAGTGCGTTAGCTGTATTTAACTTTCTAAACACTATAGGAGCTAAATACGCTTTTAACTAGGCTAGTACTATAAAAATACTTTATTAACAGTAATAGATGCTTAGAAAGAACTATTCTAATTTAAATTAAATAAGATAAGTATTTTTAAAAATACTCTACTAGCAATTAATTAGCTTACTAAGCTTAGCTTAATTTTTAAGAGCTTATACTACTTTAAGAAACTTAAAGCTTTATATACAAAAATAAAGCGCTAAAAAGTAAGCTAGAAATATAGCTATAAGTACTTTTACAAAGATAGCACTAAAAAAAAAAATTTTAAAAGCTAGTAGAATGCTACGCACTTTTAGTATTAATTAAAGCTAGCTTAAAAGCTAACTATAATATTAATAAAGAGAGAGCTAAGAAGATTTAGAACTACTTATATACTAACTAGTACAATTTTTTTGATAAAAAGCTTATTAAAGCGAGACATAAGCTTTTTTAAAAAAAAAAGTAAATTAAAGCTTTTCTTAAGTAGTATAGTTATATTTTTAATTAATTTAACGCTTTTTAAAAAAAATGATAGCCTAAGTATATACTATACTAGCGATTTTAACGCTTATATACTATTAGAAAGCACTATACTAGACAGTAGGGCCGCGTTGCACTTAGTAAATAGTAGAGAACTACTTATACTAAGCTCTTTCGTACCTGCTATGGAAGTAGAGATAGTAGAGGTAAGCACTTAGGCCTTATTTATTAGCGGCTAAAAAACTTATATCTTATAATAAGTTCTAAATAAAATATATAATAAGAAAACTAAAAACTTTATGCTTATAAATATAGCAGTTTTAGAAGTTTTTATTTTAATATTATTTTAGAAGCTTGCCTACACAGAAAAGGAGTCTAGTACTTAAGTTTAAATAATACTTTTTACTAAGGCAAACTAAGTAGAAATATTATACTAGCAAGGCTTAAACGCTGTTACAACTTCTTATTTTCTAAATATAAGCCTTTATTTTTTTATTTTAAGCTTATTATAAACGTAATGCCTGTAGTTAGAAGCTTATAAGTAATATATCTGAAAAGTAACTTAAAAGACTTTTAGTATACCTAAGCAGAGTACCTAGGCTCTAAAGTATTAAAAGCGTTTATTAACGTAGCTTAGAGCGTAAAAAAAAATAGCACGTGTTAAGTGTAAGCACTTTACTCTTACTTATATAAAATAAGTTATTTTAAAATAACTAAAGAAACCCTTTTCTTAACTATACTAGAGGATTTTATAGAACCTATTTAACAGGCCTTAAGGCCGTTTAGAAGAGTAATAAATATAAGTAATTAAAAACGCTTTTAGTAGCAAGCTCTATGTATATATTCTATAGGCAAAATCTATTTTAGCTATTATAAAAGCTTTTTATAATCTTAAGGCTCTACTAAAAGCTTATTATAAGCTTTAAATAGTTTAAATTACATAAAATAATAATTTGTCAACGCTTTTTTAAAGAGAAACGTTACAGGACTAAATATAGTATAAAGAACATAGTATGACTATTAAGCCTTTTTTACTAAATACATATAAACTAAATAAAGCTGCTAACTAAGAAGAATAAGAGCTAATAATAAAATTTATTAAAATAAAAGTAAGCGTAAACTTACTTAAAAAACTCTAGCTAAAAATTGTTCAGGCTGCGGCCTAGTTTTATAATATAAGTTCTTTTTACGCGCATAGCTTGCGCTTACTAAACAAGCTCTTTAAGCAATACAGCAGAAAGTACTCTAAGTACTATAAGCCTAAGCCTCTTAAAAGTTTCATAGCTAATATAAAACTAAATTAAAGTAGTATATATACTTATAGCTACTGCGCCTATTTCTTAAACAAAAATAAAGTAGCTGAGTGATATAACAAAAGCTTTAAGACTCTTTCTAAGGGCTATATTAGTTACTTAGTAGGCTATAAAGCTTTTAATATATACTATATATAATTTCTAGCGCTTAACTAAGTTATTATAATGCGCAACGTTATATTTAATAAAATGCTGTACTATTAAAGACAAGCTTATAAGCTGCCTAGGCAGAATATAGGATTACATAAGATTGCGAGATATTGCATCATCTACTACGCAAGCTATTGCGTAAGTACAGATCTTTCTAGAATGCAAGTAATAGGTACATATAGACTGTAGTTTGGCTTGTAGTTAAAAAAAAAAGAGAGAACTACAATATTCAATTAAGCAGTTGTACAATACAATTATAAGACTCAAATTACTCTCTTCCCCTAGTCTCTATTTATTCTCGAATTCTTATCGTTCTACTTCCGCACCTCCTCTGAGTCTACTACAAACAAGTAGAAGGCAGAGACCTCTACCTCTGAGTTGATAGTAGAACAAGCAACTATACCTAGAGATTGAATCCACAACAGATTATGAGCTCGGAGGTCAATTCGCAACATATAGTACTTATAGTAAATACTTTTAATAAAAATAAAATTAGTAAGGCTAGAAAAGTACTTAAGCAATTTACTAGTATTAGTTAAGTAAAAGTAACAACACAGGAGGCCTTACAGCTAATAAGTCATTAGCTAGTAATAAAAACTATAGAAAGCCTATTATAGCTTTTAATAAGTAGTACACTAAAAGTATATAAAAAGTGTTAAGCTAATACTTCTTAGAAAATTTATATAGAGCAAAAAGGTCCTTTAGGACAGCTACTAACGCCTAAAGTAACGCTAGCGCCTTCTTTACTAAGAGCGTAAATACTAAGGCAAAGCACTTTAGCTTAAAAAGCTATAAGTACTAGCAATAAGCTGCTTAGCTCCTAGAAATTATAAGCTACTAGTAGATTAAGCTTAATAAACGCGTAGAGACTTTATAGTCTTAAAAAGAAGTAGAGTTTACTTTTAAGAACGCCTAGCGCGGTGCTAAGAATTTTATAATACTAACTAAAGTCTTTTAAAATTCTTTAGTAAAGAGACTTTATAAAAAAAAGTATACAGACTTTTTATAAGGAGTTTCTTAAAGCTAAAAAATAAGAACTAACGCAGTTTTAACGTAAAGAGTGTAGGCGTATACTACTTATTATATAACTTTTTAAAAGCTTCTAAGCTTAAAGTACTACTTTTTTAATTTTAAAACTATAATAAAAAGCTAATCATAGTCTATGCTGTAATAGCAGTAGCTTTTAGAAAAGTAAATTAATCTTAAACATACTTTAATAATCTTCTAAAGCTTCTAAATAAATAGAAGAACTTTTATAACTACTAATATAGGACTCTATTTAAATAGACTAGCTAAAAGGAGATTAATAATTTACTTTTAAAAAACACTTAGATAGAAGAGGAGATCTTAGAGAAATCTAAGCCTCTTCCTCTTAAATAGATATTTACTTATAAGCTTAATAAGAACAGCTACTTTCTTAAATATAAAGCATGTCTTATAGTAAAAGAAGACTTTTAAGTAAAGAACTTACTATACTTAATATACGTAGTAATACTAGCTGCAAGATTCTTCAAGCTTATAATTATAATTATAACTAAGTTTAATATAAAAATATAGCAGCTTAACGTAGTAAGCTTATTTTTTAATACTAATATTAGTAACAAAATAATAGTCTTGTGCAACTTACTAAGTAGTTATAAGTACTTAAGTAAGTGTGTTAAGCTTAAAAGAGCCTTATATAGCCTAAAAGACTTGCCTTTATTATAATATAATAAGTTTTTAAGTATATTAAAGAAGCTTAGCCTATAGGCTTTAGCTAAGAAGCTGTGCCTTTTTTTTACTAAGGACTATAAGCTCTTTTTAATATTCTATATAAACAATATATTTTTATATATTATTAAACTTATTAAACTAGAGCCTATAAGCTCCTTGAATTTATTAAAAACACCTATAAAGTTAAAAATAAAGAAGAGATAAGCTAGTTTTTAGAGATAAGAATTATAAAAGATTATAAAAAGCGGATAATATTGCTACTATATAGTACTTATATTAACAAAGTTGCTAAAAGGCTTAACTTAGATACTTTTAATAGGTTCTTCTAAACTCCTTTGCTCTTAAAGAAGCTAGTTAAAAATTTAGAAAAGGCCTTAAAGCTTTAAATTAAGGCCTACTAAAAGCGCGTTAGTAGCGCACTATATACAGCTATTATACTACGTCCTTACACTACCTACGCAGTTTCTAAGCTTTTTTACTTTTTTACTAACTCTTTAGATGCTTATATAAAGGCTGTAGATTACTTTATACAATACTTCTACTATATAAAGCATAAGAGAATTATATATAGTAATAATAATAGAAAGAAACTTATTATCTATAAAGACGTGTTTTTTGTAGATAATTTAAAGACTTATTAATTTTCTTAAAGCTATATTATTATACTTTTTAAAAGTTTGATTGTTTAGGAAGCAGCTTGTTAAGCTATAGTAATAACTTTAACTATAAAAGCTAAGCTTCTTGCATTAGAGTATATAGCAAAAAAATTTAGCGCTTAAAAACTATTTAAAGAGCTTAAGCTTATAGTTTTAAGAGCTTAAAAGATTTTTTATAATAACTAATAAACTATATGCTTAGTTATTAGAAGGAAAAAAAAAATAACTACTAAGCTTTATTATATTAATATATAAAATATGTAGCTCTGCTAGACGCACTTTAAAGGCTTATTTTAAATTAAGAATTTACCAACAGCTAATATACTAGCTAACAGACTTACTAAGTACTTGTTAAGGCAAAAACTTAAGTACTTTAAAGAGCTCATTAATATAAAACGCGTGTTTTATAAAAGATTATAAGAGAAAAAAAGCCTAAAAAAAGAAAAGATAAATATTTAATTATTAGAGTAGATTAGCTCTCTACCCCTAGAGAACTTATAAGATTCTAGAAGGATAACCTTCTTTTAATAAGTTTTTAGGTAACTAAGAGGTTAACTAGCTTATTTAATAGCTTTTTAGTGCGCAGATAACGTGTAAAAAGACTATTAGAAGAGCTAATAGGCTTTTTTTTAGTAATTTTAACCTTTTTCTTTTTCTACCTTACTTTTAAGGCTCTTTCTAGACTTTTTCTTCTTAGCTGCTTTTTTTAGAAAGACGCAGACAGCAGCTTATAGGCTTTTTAGCCTACTTACTTTATAATTTATTAGTATAAAGAACTTAAAAAAGAATAAAAGAAGGGCTTATAACAGCGTCTTTTTCTAGAGCTTAGTAAGAAGCTTCTTAGCTAAAAAAATAGTAATTTTAAAACTTTAATTATTAGTAAATACTAAAAATTTAAAAAGAAAATATATATAAGCCTTTGTAAGTTTTTTTATTAAAATACTGCTAGTAGCGCGTTCTAGAGCCTAAGGCCCTATTCTAATAAGCTTTATTAAAGCTATTAGACAAAGCGCTCTTAACACACTTAAGATAAAGCACGTTATAATACGCACTAAGTTTGCTTTAGCACCTAAAAGTTACTACTAGAGGTTTACTCTTATAAGTTGTCTTAACTAGAGTTTTAACCTTACTTACACGCTTTTTAAACATATAGGCTAGTACTATACTTAAAGTAGCACTAGTTAACTTAGCGTAAAAAGCACGTTTTAAAAGCAGCTGCGCTACTAGTAAAGGTAGTAATAGTAGCAGTAAAAGTAAAAGCGCAGGTAAGAGTAAAGGTAGTATAGTAGTAACAGCACGTGTAGAGGCGTAGGCAGCAGCGTAGAAAGTAACAGTTTTTTATAGTTTTAACTTTTATATAAAGTTAGTAACTAAATAAAAGAAGTGCTAAAATAGAGCTAAAAGCTATATAAAGGTATAAAGTAGCGCGTAGTAGGCTAAAAAGCTATATAAAAGTATAATAGTACTTATAAAAGCAATTAGTATTACTTTTTAAACATTTAGATAAGTTGCTAAGTATTACTTATAGTAGCTATAGTAGTGTTAGATACTAAGCCTAAAAAGCTTAAAAATTTATTATTATTTTAGTACTTTGCGCTAAGCTGCGCGTACGCAGTATGTCATAAAATGCGCTATAACTATATAAAGCTCTATATAGCTAACTAAAGTGTTAGTTATTTAAGGGGTGTATTATATATATTAGCTACGCGCCTTAGCTATAAGGCTCTAGCTACAAGGCTTTAAGTATAAGTGTTAAGGCCTATACAGCGCGTATAGCGCTAAGTGCTAAGCCTTAAAGCTTTTACGCTAAGGCTTAAAGACTTTACGCTAAGTTTAAAAGAAAGTATCTAAACTTTATAAAATACTTGCTAGGCTTAGAGGAATCCCTCTAAGCTCTACACTACTCTTTATAAACTACAATATTTCTTTTGTATATAAAGAGCGTCTTAAACGCAGATAGAAAGACAGAATTAACTATTTAGTTCTCCTAAACTACTGTTACTAGCTCTTTGTTCTCTACAAATAATTTCAATACTTATTAAGTACTTTAAAAACTTATTTAAATTAGCTAAAGCGCAGTTAACAAGACAAAAAACTTACTTTAGTATAACTACTATAGTTACTTTTAGTATAATAGTTATAAGAATAATACTTAGTTTTTTTATAAATCTTTTTTTACTTAGTAATATTTTATACGCAACGTATGCAAGTTGTATATAAAGTAATAAAATTAATAGCTTTTTTAAAAATACTAAACTTATATAGCTAAGCATTTTATAAGTAAGACTTTTTAACATACACAGAATTCAAATAGTAGACTATAATAACAATTAAAGCTTATTATTATATAGCTTAGTTAGTGCGCTAAAGTTACTTATTAAGTAGGTTAAGCAAAATAAAAATTATAAAAAATATATTAAAATTTGTTTATTACTATAGTAAATATTACGTTATATAAACTACTTATAATAATTATATATGCTTACCTTTACTTTTGAAGATTTTTTAAGAAGCAAACAATAAAATTTAAAAGTTTCTATAATAATGCTACAAAAACTTAAACTTTAGAGCTTATAATATATTTAATTTATAAGTAATACGCGTTTTAAGCGCACTTAAGTTGTATAAAGAACACGCTCTTATGCTACCTATATATACAAATTAAAGTTTTAGATTAAAAGGCTGCTAGGACGTTAGCCTAGAGGGGGAGGTTTTGTCACAGATAGTTGTGTAATAGCTAGTTCTACTAAATTTGCTTATTATTAGCTTCTCTATAGGTAATTATGCTTATAAGCTGCTCTTTATCTGGGAGGAGACCTGCAGGTATTATTGCTTAAAATATACACACGTTATTCTTTTAGAGCTATCTCTCACTATCTTCTGTGGTGTGAAGCAAGTACTATTGCCTGAAGCCACCCCTTACAAAAAGCATAGAGAGTACTAATATAGAGCTATAGTCTAGTCTTTAAAGAAAGTAAAAAAAGTATATAATTACTAATAACTTTAAAAGCGTAAAAAAAAGCAGGTATAACACTAAAAAGCTAGAATAAATAAGCATTATAATAAGATAAAGCAGGCAAAGGTAAAAAAAATAAAGTAATAGGCAAAGGCTGTAGCTTAATTGGTAGAAAAAAGACTAAAAAAGCTACTAAATAAGCCTATAGGGCAGCTACTTGCAGGGCTATAAAGTTACTTTAATAATTTATAGCAACTATATAAAAAAGGAAAAGAGGCAGCTCTAAGGCTCTTAAAAAAGTTACTTAAAAAAAGAGGCCTATCGCAAGCTCTACAAGTAATAGAGAGCCTTAAGGTAGTGTGTGAAAATCGTCCGTAGATGATCTGTGTTGGTTCTCTTAGAATAAGTAAGTGCGATGGACGAGGGTTATACTAGCACGATTAGTAGATTAATATAAATAGTACAGGGTTGTGTTAGCACGTTTAGTAAAACAATTAAATAACATAAAGAAGTTAAAAATTAGGTAATCCTTAGATTACACTTAAAGTTAAACACACTAAGCTATAAGGGCTTAATGCCTATAACTATATACTAAAAGAGTGTTATACTGTCCTATAGAATCCTATGCTGTCCTATGCGTAGGACGTGTAGGATTTTATAGTACATTGTAGAACGCATGTAACTTGTCTTTTAAAGAATTTCTGCTAAGGCTTATAGAATTACGTGCCTAGTGCAGAGTAGCGTTATTTATTAGTACGCAAAGGCTTGTTCTTTATTTAAGTAGTTTAGAATTTTCTCTTACTTTTATTCTTTATATATAGTTTATACCTTTTCTTTTTTTAAGTTTATAACACTATTCTCTTTTTTTACATTCTTGTCTTTATAAACTAGCTTAATAGTTTCTTACAGTACTACTTATTGTTACGCACTTAGTAATTATATAAATAGTATTAGTTAACTTACTATAGTTGCCTATTAATATTATACTAAAAAAAGTTTACTTTATTAAATATTTTTATTAAAGAATGCGTGTAGGAATTGTTATAAAAATAAAGTTAAAAAGTGTATTTTAGTAAAGGTGCTATTGCTAAATTATTTATAGCTAGACTAAAAGTTAGCTTAATTAAAGTAGTAAAAGTTTAAAGCTAATATAGTAGAGTTAGTTACGCTTGAGGCGTTATTAGCAGCACGTATAAAAAAATATTGTCTTTAAAAATAATATAAAGTGCTAGCGCGTTATAAGTAGTAGTTAATAAATAAGTTAGAAAAGTGTATTAAAAAGGTTAAAGCTTTAGAAGCTGCAGAAACTGTAAAGTTAGTGTTTTAGAGAGTAGCTTAATGCCTAGTACGCTGTTATTAGATTAAAGCGCGTTATCTTCTACCTATTTAGAAAATAATTTTACTTTTAATAACTTCTTAAGTAAGTTACATAGTACTATGTAAGCAGTTAGCAACAATTTATAAAGCTTATATTTAGTTTTTATAGATTTTTACTATTAAGGTATTTTAACTATTTAACTAAGTATTCTTTACTATTATTTTATACTTAGTGTACAAGAATCTTCTTAACTTTAAAAATATTATTTTTTTTATTTTGAAGTAAAAAGTTTTTTATAATAGCGTTTCTAAGTCTGCTAGTTTTAATATATTAATATAGAATCTTAAGTAAATTTTTGCATTTAGTAGAAGGTTAAGTGTATATATAACTAGTGTTTTCTAGTCTAGAATCAAAAATAGTTTAACTTAAACGTTGTTAAGTTTTTTATCAAGTTATTTAGTGTAAAAATTCTTTATAAGTAAATATACTTTTTTTTTTTAGCTAAGGTGCTATTTTTTATTTCTAGTTAATATATAAAATGCTTTAGTATTAAGCTTTCTTAAGTATTATTTTAAGTAACTTATATACTATTTTTAGCTTATTAGCTATTATAATTGCTGCTTTTATTTTTTAACTTACAAATATTTATATAAAAAATTTAGGTGTCTTTTATAGTTTATATAAAATAGTATTTATTTTATAAATTCTAAAATTTTATTGTTGTATGCTATTTGTGCTATAAGTAGTAGTAATACTTAATTATTTTACTATCAATGAATATATATCTTAAGATAAGCTTTTAATATATAATTTATTTATTTTATTTATTTATCTATTTGCAGGTAATAAGCTGTTAATAGCTTTTATTTTATTCTACTTGCAGCTAATAGTATTGTTTAAAAGTTAGAAGTAAAGAGCTTATTTTTATTACTAATAATTAACTTTAGTATGCTGTAATATTTCATAATTTAATTATTAATAATGTGTGCTAGCTGTACTACTTTAAAGTCTTTCTTAAAGGCAATATACTTTACTTATTTTATAAGTTAATTGACTACTATAAGAATTGCGTTATATAATACTTTAGTAACAAAGTCTTTTAAGACTAGTAGGCCTATAACAAAGTCTTAAAAAATATCTAACTATAGTACGTCAAATAGCCTTATTACTTATATTTCTTTATATAGTGTGTAAGTACTGTGCTTATTCTTTTATTAGTTTACGCATTTAGTAATAAAGAAAGTAACTTTATTCTTTATTTCTAGAAACTTATAATTTTTCTTAATAAGTTTTATAGTTGAAGTAATTCTAAAATAACTGTGTATAAAGTTATTATAATATTATTTAATAATTGCTTTTTATAATTTTTTTAGTACGTTAAGTATAATTTGTAGAACTATGCTTAGCATTTTTACTAGTTCTAATAATCTATTTTTATTTATTTTAAGTATTATAGTATTAATAATTTCTTTTATTTCTACAATATTGTATTATTAGCTAAGAGTATCTACTTTACTATTATCTTTTTCTAGTATATATATAATTTTAAACTTAAATTATTTAAGTAATTTTAACTATTTTATATATTATTAGTTAAGTACTTTAGTAGTTGTAAAATTAACTAAATTTTTATAATTTATAAATATTATAAGTTCTAAGTAGCTTTCTGCGTATACTTTCTAATGCTGTAAGTATATAATAATAGCTAATAGCTTTTTATTATAGACATTATATTGTTCTTCTAGTCTAGAGAATTTCTATAAATAGTACACAATAGGGTGCTATTTGCCTTTATATAGTTAACTAGTACAGCCTTCTAGCGTAAGGTTTAATACATTATTTTTAAAGCGTAATAGTTATTCTACTTAAAATATATAGAAGCATAGTAGTTTTATACTTACTTTTTTAAGTATTTAAAAAGCGTTTTTTACTTTTTTACTTTACTTAAAGGGTATTTCCTTTCTTATAAGTTTTATTAATAAAATAGTAATTTTAGAGTAGTTTTTAATAAACTATTAGTTAAAGTTTAGAAATTTTAAAAATAATTATATATTTTTAACTATTGTTGAGTATAGCTATTTCTTAACTACTTATATTTTTTTTTACTTATTTATACTCTTTGTGCTCTTACTATATATTTAAAAAAAAGTAACCTTATCTTTATACAACTTGTATTTTTTTAGTTTAAGCTAGAAGTTAAACTAGTTTAAGTACCTTAGTACTGTATAAACGTGTTCTATATAATTCCTTAGGTTCTTAAAGTAGATAAGGATATTATCTAAGTATGCTATAATAAAAATATTTAAATATACTCTTAATACATTATTAATAAGTTTTTAAAATATTACCAGGGCGTTTATAAGCCTAAATAGCATAATAGTATATTTATAGTGTTTATATTATATTTAGAACGCTGTCTTTTATTTTTTACTTTTCTTTATTTTAATAAAGTAATATTTATCTTAAAAGTCTAATGCTATAATAACTTTAGCGTAAGATAATTAATTTTAAAGCTTTATAATATTAAGTAGTAAGTATTAATTTTTTACTATAACATTATTAAATTTCTAGTAGTTAACGTACATCTTTAGTAGCCTTTTCTTTTTTAGTATAAAAAGTATAAAAAATTCTACTAGTAATATTAAAAGTTTAATATAATTTTTTTTTAAATCTTTATTTAGCTAAGGTCTTAGTTTTTTAAGTTCTATCTTTAATAATTAATAAATTAGCCTAAAGAGTAGAGTTTTTCTTTCTTTTAGGACAATCTTATAGTCTTAAAGTTAGTATCTTAGTAAGGCTTTACTATTTACTACTTTTATAAAAAAGTGCTAGAATTCTTTATACTTTTTTAAAATATTTAAAGTTACATATTACTTTAAAACTTTAACTTTGTAACTTAAAAGTACTTTACTAGTGTTTATTAAGTTAAACTCTTGTGTTATAAAGCTGTTCTTAGATAAAGTTTACTACCTCTTAGTAATATTATAAATTTTTTTTTTATTTTCTATTATAGTTATTAAATATATAGGCTAGCTTGTAGTTACATTTAGTTTATAGTACTTAAATAAAAACTTTTTTAACTTTTAGTTAATTTGTAAGTTATATTTTTATAGCTAAGGAATTCTTAATATAATATTATAAGTAGCTAATTTAAAAACGTCTAAGTCTAATTCATTTTATATTTCTAGATACTAAGCCTTACCTTATTAACCTTGTGCATAATAGTTGTCTTATCTAGTATAAGCTAACTATTTACTATATATAGTAAGTAAAGTTCTTATTTTTTTAATATTTATAGACCTGCTACTTACACTGCTTAAAAAGAAATAAAGTTAGCTTAGAAGCTAGAATCTACTAATACTATTATTAAATATTTATTAAGCTTTACTAGTAGCTTAAAAAAGCTTAGAAATTTAATTACATTTATTACTTTAGCAGTTTTTAGTGTTTAAGACATTTGTTTCAAAAAAACTATATACTAAATTTATAAAACTTTTTAGCAACTATATATAGTTTATATTTAATATTAGAGTATATATACTATAAAAGCTAGTTATACTTTTATACATAAGTTTTATTTTTATAATTCTTTTACTACGTTGTGTATATTTATATAGTCTTTTCTAAATTATTATATTTATAAAAGTATAAGCTATATTATTTATTTTATATATATACTGCGTATTTATTGTTTAAGCAGTTGTACTATAGGTACTTATATTAAAGTATTTTTTTTAGTTTTTTTAAAAACTATTTTAATTTGTACTTATTTAAGTAGTGTATAGTACAGCTATTATATATATATATATAGTCTATAAGTACTTTACGTGTTCTAAGTTATATAAATTGACTTAATAGTATATACTATTATAGCTAACTTTTTATATTTTTTACTTTTAGCATATTACCTAAAGTTTTTTATAAATCTTTTCTTTCTTTATATCTAAAAGTTAGTATGTTAGTTTATTCTAGAATACTTTAGCATCTTAAGTCTATTTTTATATAAATTTATTATATTAATTTTTATTAATAGTTACTACTAAAATAATCTTTTTCTTCTACAGTTCTTTTAGTAAATTAGTATACTAGTAGTATTTTATTAATATTTTTTTATAAAGTTTTATAAAAATATTTTTAGTTTATTTAAGCTACTTTAGTAGAATATTAATTTTTTAGCTAGGTTGTTTAAGCATTATATTTATAAAAGTAGTAAGACTTATAAATTAATATTTTGCTTATTTAGTATAGTATAGTACTTTTATATAGCTAGTAGTAAGTTTTTTTAGTTTATTAGCTTTTCTTATATAACTCGTGTAAAAAGCTAGTAAGTCTTTTACAACTTAGCTATTTTTCTATACTTAGTTTAGTTAGCTAGAGTTACTTTTATTTCTTTATTAAGTATTATTTTAAAGATGTTGTTGTCTAAAGCTTTTTTTAAAAGTAATTATAAAAAAGTTATTTAAACTATTAATATTTGCCTAGTCTTGTTCTTAGACTATAATAGTAAGTTAAGTAATAATATTTTATTTTTTCTTTGAATTATTGCTAAGTACTATATAGTAAAGAATATTTAACTATTATATTACTTTACTTTAGCTTTAGTAGTTTTACTTTATATAACTTTTTTTACTATATAAATAGCAAGGAACTTTATTTTTACTATTTTTATTATACTAAAACTTACTTTTTTTAAGTTTTTTATCAAAGTTGTTAAGGTGTATAAGCTTATAGCTATTAGTTATATAACATTTTAAAATTTTAAAAATGCTGTTTTATTATTAACTTTAGTTAAGGTATAAATATTAAAAAACTTAATAAAGTTAAGCATTTATATTTTTATGTATATAATTTTTTTATATAAATAGTTATTTTTTTAACTTTAGCTTATAAAAACTGTTATTTACTTCAATAGCCTTGTTTATAAGTTTATTAAGTATATTAAAAGTAGCTTTACTTTATATAAGTCTTACTTATACTACTAGTTTAAAACTTTATTAGTATATTTATATTAAAGTGTTGTTATTCTATTTAATAACTATTTAGTACTATGAAAACTTTACTATATAATTACCTATAAAGCGCGTTTATTATAACTTTTAATTTTTCTATATTACTACTATAAATTTTTTTAAAAGTAAAACTACTTTTTTATTTTTATTTTAAAGTTGTTCTAGTTCTTAATAAGTGCTTTATTAATATTACTATTAATAGAAATATTTATTTATTAATAAAAAATAAAGTTAGCTTAATTTTTAGTAGCTTTTTATAAAAATATAAAGGCCTATATAATTATATTATTATTACTAATTTTAGTTTTTTTAATATAAAAGTTTTTATTAACTTAAAGAAGCTATTTTTTAAGCTTATTAAAATTAATATAATAAGTGTTAGGCTTATTAGTTTACGTAGTTATTTCTGTAGTCAGAATATTAGTAAAAGTATTTACTATAGTATTACTTATTTTAAAAGTATTTAAAGTGTAAAAATTATTTATAAATAATTTATATTAATCTTTTTAAAATAAATAAGTGCAATAAATAAAAGTTATACTAGTATTATAAGTAAATTAATATAAATAGTATAAAGTTATATTAGCACGTTTAGTAAATTATATAATAATATAAAAAAGTTAAGAATTAAGTAATTTTTAAATTATACTTAAAGTTAAATATACTAAGCTATAAAAGCTTAATGCCTACAACTATATACTAAAAGAGTGTTATACTGTCCTATAGAATCCTATGCTGTCCTATGCGTAGGACGTATAGAATTTTATAGTATATTATAGGACGTATGTAACTTATTTTATAAAAAATTTCTGCTAAGGCCTGTAAAATTACGTGCCTAGTGCGGGGTGGCGTTATTTATTAGCACGCAAAGGCTTGTCCTTTGTTTAGGTGGTCTAGGATCTTTTCCTGCCTCTATCCTTTATACATAGTCTGTACCTTCTCTCTTCTTAGGTTCGTAACATAGTGTTACAGCTTAACTAGCGTCTACCTCGCGCATAAGGCGCGCGATTAAAACTCTAACTTAATTTCTATAGCTATATATATTATTTAAGCCCTATAGATCTTACTACTAAAAAATCTTGTGATAGTGGCTATTGTGTGAGGCTCTACAGCCTCAAGTTTGGTGGTGGTTTTGGTGTTCAAACCGCGCGTTACGCCGTCAACCTCGGTATGTGCTAGGTGCCCGGAGTTTTAGCTCAGACCACTAAGCAAAAATCTAGGTCGAATTCTTTTGCTGAAGGTACTAAAGTAGAAGTCCTATTAGCCTGCTCCAATAACAAGATCCTCGACTTGACACAGCGACCTCGAACTCAGTTTTAGGAAAACTTTCCTACACTCAGACTAGCGCATTATAGGTCATCTTGTCACAAAGTGGATATATATCCTCTAGTCGCAGAGTGAGGTAGATATCGATCGGTATTTCGCTCTGCGACACATCTGTTCTCATAATCGCAATCATCTTCTTCCAAGCGCTTCGCCACCTTCCTTTCTTGCTATATGTATTGTACTTCATGCCTCGAGCTGATTTCCTCTGGATGTGTTTCTGATCGTTTCCTCTTCTTAATGCTGGGAGAGACGATATGCTTACCCCGTGTTCTAGACTGCTGGTGCTTGCGCTCCGCTGCATTACCAGAGCTAAAAGCAGAGCTTGGCGCGGCTTCCCGTCACACATGTGGAGTCTTCCTTCGGCACAGCTTGGCATGGCTTGCTACATATGTGTGGATTGGTCTAAACCCCATGCAATTACAAGTCCTGACAGGCGACACTCAGCCCGTAGCCTGAGTCGTGTACAGCGCACCGAAATCACCCAGGGTGCTGCAACCTGCCTAGAAACGCGAAATATTGTCACGCCGATTTTATCGTTTGTTTGGCCGACCTCATCCTTTGTTCTATCTTCTCCTAGGTAATCCTTGCTACATACATTTACTAAAACAGAGAATGCATAGTCAGCCGACGCCAATAGCAGCTTCAATTGTCACCTTTTCACTTTGACCTTGCATATACTTCAAATACTTAGAAAAAATGCCCAACAGTCTATATTGTGCTACATTCTGCTATGGATAGAAGCCTCCCCTTCAATAGCGAACGTCACGATACCGAAAGCTACGAAACACACTTATTGAGGCGGAAGGAATGTCGAAATGAACTTCGTTCGCTTCTGAAACACTAAGCGACTGATTTAACAAGATTGTTCACGGACAACCTTCCGTTCGGGTACCTGTACTTGTGCTGCAGGAACATATGTGTGTTAGTTGCTCGTCTCAAAGATGAGGAGGTCATACAGGATGATACTAAGTCAATGCTGATTTTTGCATGCCATGTGGTCCAGCTATGGGTGTAAATCACAGACCAGTTTGTATTGTACTCTGAAGGCAGCTTTGGTTGAAACTAAGGCTGCCAAGCTCTACGGAACCTCATTTGCAATTAGAACTAGACGGTATAGTATAAGAAGTGAGCGACGTAGTGGAGGGCATAGAGCAGTTTCTAGTCTGTGGCTAGGAACAAAGTTTGAGACAGAATCTTTGGGAGGTTTTGTTGCTAACCTTGCAAAATTCTCAGCAACGAACCAAAGACCACAGAATGGCTTCTTTGATGAGTGCTGATCCAAGAAGCTAGAATGCCGCGCGATATCAGGTTCTGGGGAAGTTCAGAACTCTAGCTTCCTGTCACTTTCGCTGTGCATCAGCGAGATTCGTCAAAGCTGGTAACTATGTGAACTCATGTGGTACAGCTTGGCGTTGCAAATATCTGCATACTCCTTAATAAGACCCACAGTAATAGTTGCGATGAGGACCAAAGTGCTTAGAACACAAATGACGATAAGTTTGAGCAGTTGGTGGCGCTGAAGTCTCGAATCTATTTGGTCAGCCTTGCACTTACTGGTGCAGAAGTTTGGACTTGCCTGGCTGATCTTCGTTCGCTAGGTAAGAGGCCTCAACCACGGTGCGAATTCCGTCCTTGATGCTGTGACCACGTGGTTGAAGCACCCGCACCACCTTATCATAGTATATGTGTTTGTAACATTCTTGTGGTTCTTGTAGTAGGCTTGGTAACGCTTTGAACTAGAGTCAAGTATGGTCCTTCCGATAATCGTTGATGGCCTCTGATAGGTGTTCTTCAAACACAGGTAGCATGATGGCTCGCACGTTTATTTCACAGTCCTCTCTACTGTAGCCCTTTAAACGGTGGAAGATGCCGTTAACATAAACTCGTTGAAGTAGCGTTTCAGACTCTGAAACGGTCCAGGGCTTTAGTTTGCTTGAAACGAAAGGCCCCAAAGCACTCAAGATTTAGAATGTGTAAGAGTATGTTAACGTTTGAAGCGTTCATATAAGAACAAGAAGTGATCGGCTTTGAATTAATACGAAAGTCATGCTCGACGGCTATCGTGACGCTATGCCAACATAGCGCATGTTATTTCCCGACAGTTTGGACACTGTAGCTTATGTAGTCAACTGCTCCTTTTGAACGGGACATTACGCTGTATATGCTTGCAATGCGCAAGATGCGGGACAATGTTTAATAGATTCTAACTTCATATTCTTTATGCATGTGACTATGCATTATATAACGAAATTTACAACTTTGGAGAAGTCGTCTTCGCCTTAAGAAGCACACCTGAGATCAATCAATCAAGCAAGCTGACAGCCCCCGGCTTGATTGATTGGCTGTTTGTATGAGATTTAGCTGGATT